>OY365809.1:32066000-32151502 GCA_959347315.1 Bimastos eiseni | reverse complement strand
GGAGGGAAGCAGAAAACCAAATCAGGTGTAGACGCATCTGTAACGATGCCTAATCATTTCATTTAAGCTGATCTCTTATCATCTGCACCCTTCCAGAGTTGTGTTTTGGCTACTACTGCACAGCACAGGAGTACTGTGCTGATTTGTCTGAGAATGTCATTCCTTCTGCTCTTCTTGCGCTCTGCCGTGTGGATGGGGTAGTTACACATATCTCACTTGTTTTTAGAAGCACTTTTCTCCTCCAGCTCTTGATCTGGAGATTAAAAATTACAAGAATGCTAAATAGAATTTGTAATTAAGTAGTTACAATCACTTATTAGCATGAACCTGTTAAACTTCCAGACAACAAATTGGAGGTGCATGTGGTTCATTCTATGCAGAACGGAAGCAGAATATTGCTTGCCAAGTTATGAAGCCATCTCTAAGTAAATAATAAGTGCCTTTAGAAGTCTTATTTTATAGTATTTTTTTAAATTGCCATCTAATTTTTAAATTATGGGGTGTCATTTAGACCTTGTTGCCCAACACAATCTTCTTGTTGTTTGATAAGTTTCTTGTATGTGGGCTTCCACTATATTCAGAGTTCTGGGTGTAATACAGAGCATTATACAACTTGACATGCCATTAATCTAATCTATTGACCATTATTGCGCTAGTATCATGATTCCAAAAGTGTCAACTGATTGAAATATGATTAATCAGAGAAACTGGCAATGTAAGTTGAAATAGCTGCTGAGTCTTAAGTTTATGCCTGTAAGATAACAAAGAACTGAATAGAATTGGTACAGCAAATGAGAATGCTTGCTTAACAGTGACTTTTGACTATGATGTATTGAGTGTTGTTATTGTGGTGTAATGTAGAAGTACTTGGATTATTTATTATCGCCAATGATGAATGAGTTCCAGTAGACAAATCTACTGGAAACCAATGCATTGGTTTCCAGCTCAACAACTGAATGAGGCATCAGATATATGAGTTTTTTTAAATTGAACTGAAATGCACATGGCCTGAATTTGGTTGGAAAATGGCGTGGTTGGGTTGACGCCATGCCTGAACTGTATTCATCTGTAGACATCGACAGAGCTCACCATAATCATTGGTTTGCTTTTGTCGTATAGTCATTACTGTTCATGACACAGCTATAACACTGATGTTATCCTTTAAATTGCTAGGCATATGTCTTGATCAATACATTACATGGAAAGACCACATTATTCAAGCTTATAAGAGTCTCCAGAAGGATTGGGATATTATTGACTATTGTTATTACCATGATAATGTTGACGTGAGCAAAGTTAAAGAAATGCGGATCTGAGGATTGATTAATCAATAGTTAGTTGCCATGTACAGAACAGTTAGGTATAGCCAGATGTTTGAAGAATTTTGATTCATTTATTGACAGATGTAAAAGTGTGAGCACCAGAGAAATATTATGAGTGAGAACTTAACATCTTTTGAGGCCACAACATGGAATGCCCAGGAGCCCATGACAGTTTAACGTCATGATTATTTCAATCAGACTGCATGGAGAGAAATAAGTTGATAAATAATAAGTGGTTTGTTATAAGTTTTCTAACAAATTATCCCTGGTGTAATTTGACATTTGCATTCATTTTAATACCGATGCCAGTATTTTACTGCTTGTTGACTGTTTTTCATGGTTTTGCTCTGTTACAGATTAATTCTTGAAATGCTTAAAAGACGAGAGAAGAGCAAAAAAGAACTGCTTAAGCTGACAACCGAAGTTGCTGAGAGAAGGTTTGCTAAGTTATTTGTAAAGATATTTCTATGTAATATCGAGTTTTGATATTTTTATTAATTGTAATAACTGCTAGGTCTTATTTTATATTTCATGGTGTAATAATTTAAAATAAAAAGTTTTTTAACATAAATTTATAAATGATTGTCTTTATTGCTCTGTGATCTCATTTCATTAGCCATCCTGTTTATTCATTCGCCCTCCACTTTTGTGCAGATGATGGGCTTTATTGATACAGCTGTCTTAGGGTCTTAGATTTGTACTTGGCATCAATGCGATGAGAGTGGTTTCGAGGTCTAAGCTCCAGCCTGTTAAAAGTGGTATAATGTGTGTGAGAGGAGTTGTATAGAGATGTCTAGTATAGATTCGAATATGGTAGACACTGTAGACAGAGAGAAGCACGAGGAGCTAAGGAGAAGAGGAGCTGCTTATGTTAAGGATAAGCTTGGAAAGTAGAGTATTGGTTGGATTGAGGCAGAGATGGCAACAGAAATTCCAGGCCCTGAGGCAGGTCAATCATGGGCCTCTAAATTATTTAAAAAGCAACTATTCTGGATTTAGCTGCAGCAAAGCATTTATGATACCCTTGAAGGTTAATTGCAGGCCCGGGCCCCTAAAATCGCCTGGTCTCTGGATTGAGGTTAGGATTTCTTGATGAGGTAAGAGTCTAAGTAAGGTCTGTAGAGGGAGATGTTAGAGGAGACTGGGGTAGATAGTGGCTGAGTGGTGATATTCCTTCAAGGGTATTGAGCGCCTCTGATTAGGTTGTACTGTGAGAGGTGCTTTATAAATCCGTAAATAGAATAGAATAGAATTCATAGGGAACTGAGAATTTTTGCAATGCAGAAGGAAGATCTTTGTATGATCATTAGGACAATAACAAGAAAATATATAGCATAAATCGCTTTTAAGCCTTGCTGCTGTGCAAATAGTTTGTTGTACAGTTTAACCCTTTAACGACCAGCACATACTAAAATGTATGGGAAAACACATGCAGCTGGTTGTTAAAGGGTTAATGTCATGGTTCTAACTATTATTCCGTGTTATTTATAGTGTGTTGTCGCTAAAACCATAACATGTTATCTAAATGAAAACTTGAGATTTATGATGATTCTAAAAATTCCAAGTATATGTGGGCAGTTGTCTAAAAATAGATGTTTTTGTGAAAATGATTTAATGCATGAAAGGGCAATATTTTACTCCTTTTATAGTAAGTAATCTTTCGGTACTTAATGTGCTTTTAAAATGTGGCAAACAGTAAGGACCTATTTAATAATAATAATTGCTAAAGTACTTGTTAGTTTGAATTAATGGACAAAAATTATTATTAGATCTTATTATTAGATCTTACCAAACGATGTAGGCAGTTGAACCAAGAGCTGTCTTATGCAACATATATGTGACACCAGGGTTGAAAACTCGTCGCTTGCTTCAAAGTTATTGCACTGCAGGCTGAAATATGCAGGATGGGTAAAAAGACAGAATCTTTTTTATATTTTTACCAAATGATATGTCTACTTTCAATATCTGAAATAAAAAGTATTAAATTCAAATATTTAGTTGGAGAAAAATGACTTCTAATGCATGTGGTGTTAAGACTTGCATTGCTAAATATGCATGTTTTCAAAGGTGAACCACCTAGATTTCAAACGCCGACCTACCATAATTGGCAAAGTAGTAACCAGATTTTAAAGTCATGTGCTTTATTTCATGCTGAATATTATTGCCCAGAAAAATTGCAGAGCAATAAAGTAATGATTGATAAGAACTATAACGACACGAATATTCTGAAACTGTGACTTAGATTTTCTCAGTTGTTATGATTATAAAAATGAAAAGTCAAACGAGTACAACTGTAGTAAATAAAAAGTTATGTTGATTCTGTGAAAGTATTTGTAAGCAGGTGCATATTATAGAATATAATTGAATAAAAAATAGTCCAAAACGACAAATGACGGGTTTTGACCTCTGGTGTCACATAATATGATCTGTGAAATTAAGTTCATTTGTGGGCAGCATTTGACCCGTAGTTACCCAATGGGTTTTGCGTTCTGAATGTGTTTGTTTGGGAGTGGGTGCATCTGATGCGATGCCTTTGGTGGCAGGTACCAGCTGCAGGACTGGGATGGAAAGCATCTGGAAGAGGCAAATGCCAAGAAGGATCTGCTGCCCGTCTTCCAGCCTATTCCGCTGCACATCAGCACAAAACGAGACTGGATGACGGTCACAAAAGTTAGTAATGGACAGGCAGAGATAATAGCCACACTATAACTTCATCTTTATTCTCATATGCAGAAGAGGTGACCAGTGGAGTTGTCTTATGGCTGCCTCTCCACTTACTTGCTTTCACATATGGTATTGACTGTGATCAAGTTAAAGAACTGCACATACTATGGAATAGAACTGGTAGATGGAGCTGTGGATTAGATCTAGTGGATGGATGGATGCGCCCTGAGAGCATCATTGATTTCTTTGTTGTGTACTGCTGTCAAGTGTTGGAGGTCATACTGGATTAATGAAAACCATAACTATGCAGACAATGTTCTCTGTTTTGACACAAATGAGGAGTGTTTACACTCTTGCGAATGTCTTTGTAGGAAGACGGAATGAATATCTGTAAGAAACGCGAATATAAGAAGAGGAAGCATAAGACAACAGTCACTCCAGTTGAAAGAATCACGAAACATCATCAGCAGCAACAGCAGCACCAGGCGTCGACACTCCTTATGCATCGGCCTCTTCTTGACCCAGACGATTGCCGAGGATTCGGTCAAGGAATTGGAACGGATGATGAGGCAATTCTTTCAGTCAGTCATTTTTTCTCTTACTATATTGGGCTATTGTTGTATTTTAAGCAGAAACTCTGTCTGTTGTTAGAGTCAGGGCTGTTAACAATACTTGAAAAAAGTATTGCAATAGCAATACCAATACTTCCTAATTAAAAGCATCGTGATACCAATACCAATACTTTTTCGGTGAAGTATTGCAATACCAATAGTTTTACCAATACTTTTCAATATCCTTGCCAAATTCAATCTTAGCATAAATTATAATTCACGCACCGATAATTCAAATTCTGAAGATGTCAACAGCCTGTGTTGCTATAAGATGTCAGTAAACTGTTGAATAATAATAATAATAAATAGATAATTATTGAAAATATCCCAAGAAATTGCTTCGTCCAATCACAAGGAATCTAGATATTGGTGCTTGGGTCAATCACAATGTCTTTGAACTAGCCTTCAGGCACGCAGCTCGAACACAATGCTCTGATATCGCACTGGCAATCTTCGTTTCTTCAGTCCGATTCATTTCAAGATGAACTCACTTTGCAAGCACTATAAAGTTAATTAGGCAAGCCACTTCTACCAATGAATGCAAAAGGACATAGGTCTACTAAAGTCATTTCCTTTTTAGGTCTATAAAATATTCCTCTATTCGTACCAAGGTTTATACAATTGTATGGCCGAAAGAGGCTTAAATTTACCAAAGCGCAACGATTGACTTCGCATATTTCTTGAGAAACCATATAAATTTAAGTGAGAAAAAGTATTGGTATCGAGTATTGCTGACAGGCTAAAAATAGGTATCTATTGTGATACTCGCTGCGATACTGACAAAAGTATCACGATACTTTATTGCGATATTAACAGCCCTGGTTAGAGTTATCGTAGTCTTTCCCGCTCGCCTGTCCTCTCATTCATCCTTGTTGACTGGATTTCTACTGCAATGGCCAGAATGGACAATCAAAGCTTTCATACGTTTAGATGAGAATAGCAACAACTGATTTGAAGTCACTTTTGCCCCTTGACGGCCTTCAGTTGAAGAGGAGCAAATAATACGAAGTGAGTGATGGTGCAATCAGCAGTGGATGATATTTCTTGTTGTAGGGTTCATCTCCTTCTGACCATGATGGTGACAGTGATCCGGATGGCATCTACTCGTTCCGAAGGAAACCGGGATGTGCCTACCACGCTGTAAGTGCATCCACGTATGAGTCTTGAACTGTGCTTTAGAACTGTGATGATGAGCTGCATTGTTCTCCCAGTGGCTTTTGGCACCTACTCATCTTTTTAAGGATTAAATCGATCAGTATTAGTTTATTTATAAATACCAGCTGATTGAGATGCAAATTGTTACATTCAGCTTTCAATGCTTAGACTTTAACAAGTGATCCTTGACCTGGACTAGTTTCGCAGCCTCTGCTGCCCTACCTTGAGTGTTCTTGGTCTCTGCTGTGCTGAATGAGGTGAAATTATCCATTTTACCCGCACAGCTACTGAGCAGAATCGTGCCTTCTCAGTGGTTCACCCCTTGTTCTTGAATGGGCTCACCTCAGACTGTTCTTTTCAGCCACACTGGAGTTGCGAGTGCTCCTGAGTAGTAGCTTTGAGGGGTGCTATATAATCTTCATAATGAAATTCTGAATCTTGTCTATGTTGATCTGCTCAATGGGTGATATGAAATTGCAACTGGATGACTGGATGAACCCACAGTACATATAATACACATGTGTGTAACTGTTTCTGATTTATAGCCATGTCACGTGAAAGCTGGTCAGTCGTTGTGGGGGTCACAGGGTCAAGTTGGTTTCGGTGAGAAAAAATACAAATACTGTCTGACATCTCTTGGCCAAATGCAGAACTGCCTCGGCTATGCTCGGAGGCGCCTCGGCCGGGGGGGTCGGTAAGTTGTGTAGCAATTGCTCTGTTTTTATTATGGTCATGGTAAGGAGAAAATTGTTTCAGTAAGCTATGAGTTAAGTGTCATGGCTCTTGTACATGTCATCTTTTGATCTACTGGAATGGAAATTTAAACATTTGAAATCCAGTTCAATATGCAGATGGTAGCAAAGCTGTTCTAGAAAGAAACGAGTGCATCCTATGATAGCCAATGGGTGAATGGTCTTCATAGTGACAGTAGCTGTAAAAAAACATGAATTCCATGATTAAATTGAGAGTTACTTTTTGGAGTAAAGCCAAGTAAGAAGTGGTGTCATAGCAGACACCCATCAGAAAATGTGTGGCATCACAAATACGTGTGACCATGATTTTCTTTCCCCAATTTTTGAGGCACAATGGCCAGGCCATCATAGCTGTGAATTTCTGTGTTCGAACCTCCTCACGAGAAATGGTGTCATTACCAAGATATCCTACTCTTTTTAGATATATTATAGCATGGCCACACAGTATTATGACTTTTTTTACATTAATCAATCAATCAGTAATCCAACATCAATCTAAGGTACAAATTTATTCAGAAATCCACTATGGTTGCTAATCATCAAAAGAGACCAATTAGGGTGACCTAATTGTAAATAAAATTCTACAAGGTCAGTATAATGATGACCATACATCAATCATTTAGTTCGTTAAACAGTTTATAAAGATAAATAACGAACCTAATTATTCTTGACTAATAACAGATCGCAGTAAGATTATTTATGTGAGATGAGAATCTAAATGTTTTATGTTCATTGACAGTTGAACATTTTAACACTGTCACAATTTACAACTTTAAAAAAAGATAAGAAAGAATATTTTATTATTTTGTAATCTAGTTATATGTCTTGTTGTGTGTTTGCTAATGGTGTAATAAAGGCTATACTTACTTAAATAAACTGACCTGTGCCCTGTGGTAATCTTGGCATGATTATGTATGTGGGAGATAACTCGTGAAGAGAGATACTAAAGAAATTGTAAGGGGCAATTCTCAAACCGAAGGTAAAATAATCAATGGTATCATTGAGCATCAGAAAATATTATGGCTGAACTGAAAGACCAGAACAAGATAAGATGAGTGAACTGGAGGCAATTTCAAAGATATACCGAATTTACACATGTGCAACAAATGTGTAAATTAGGTCACATGGGTGACTCAGGAACAAGTGTATTTCTTATCAGCATGGTCCTTAACCGGTTAAGTCATGAGTGTGTGGTTGGGAACCTCATCTGAAGAATTACCTTATGAAAACAAAGATCGCATGTGAGACAATTTGCCTGCACCGTGGCATGAAAATCTATACAAAAAAGAATTAAATAAGAGCCTTTATCTGAATATTGAAAAGGACTATTGAATCAAAATGTGAGATCAGAATCTGTAATTTAGCAATTGAAGTGACAAAATGCATGTAAAAATGCCATAAGAATTTTTAATGAACATCTTTCATACAACATTGTTAAAAGTTAGATCAGTTGTCTTCTGCTAACTTTCAAAATTGTTTGACTCCTGTTTGAAAATGATTCACATTGCAGCTTTCTATTTTGCAACTAAGTAGTAAACTGTATGCACACAGCTTTAATCATAGCCATCGTCATGATTGTTTAACGTTCAATGATGATGATGTTTGATGAAGTTTAGTTCTATATGCACCTAGACTTGTTCCGGTAATACAGGGTTAACTTATTTATGTATGTAATATTTTGATTTTTTGATTGTAATACTGGATTATTTTTTGGTTCTGTTTAAGCGTAATATTCGATCGTGCGTTCACACTGTGGGATAAATGCCTGCGTAGTGTTAATTGGTCTTCACAGAATTCGCCTTTAACATCTGATTACTACAATCACCTCAAACTGAACAACATGTAAGTAGTTTTAATTTACATTAAAATCTATGAACATTGATAACAGCTTGTTTTATTCAAAATTTGATTTTAATTTGTCCTTTTAGTTGTTGATGAGTCTGGTGATGCACTTATGCACATGGAATCCAAATTACATAGAGAAGAGTAAACTTTGGCAAGACTTCAGTCTTCAGATAGATTTTATACAATTGTATGGCCGAAAGAGGCTTAAATTTACAATCTACAATTTACAATTTACAATGAAATTATCAATCAGTTCAAATTCATATGACTCAAAAAAAACGTTCACTACCTATATGGCACAGTTAATGGTGTGATTTATTATTGTATCTATATATTTATTTAGCACCTTTTGCAAAATAACCATTCAGAGGTGCTATCAGCACAGAAACCCCAGGGTAAAGAAACCCTGTCAAGGAGTGAAAGACTGATGGAGAGTACTATATTGTACATATGATGGAGGCAGTCTTTAGATGTTCTGTGTAGGAGTGTTCCAAAAGCAAGAAAATCTAAAGTTAAAAATTGCCTTCATTGTTAATAGATTTTTCAACGTAATTTTGTCGTGTTCTTGATGTAGAAATTTCTGCCCTTTTCAATGGTGTCAGTGGTGTTATGTTGTCATTAAATAAAATATTCCCAATGATCAAAACTGAGGTGTCTCACCGAGGTGAGACATTATACATCTCGACATCAAATTTGTCACTAAAGTCACTTGAATCATCATTTTCCACAGCAATAATATTTTGGAAATGATCCTCGCAAACAATTCCATTCAAATGACATGCTGTTAAGTTTCATTTGCTCATCGTGCAGGTTCACATTGTATTTTGTTGTTGTCCATTGTTATAATATTAATTTTGGTTTCTGCAGATGTAGTGGTGCTATGGGTAATTGCAATCAGATAAAATCTGAGCACTGCCATTAAGACGACACTCATTGACCAGAATTAGCCGTAACAGCGACCCGGCTAAAGTTGCGAAATATAAGAACCATCTCATAATAAATTATTATTATAAGAAGAATAGTAGCGATATTAAAATAGACGCACACTTGACTTGGCCGTATCATGGATATAATTAAGACAACTGACACTAGAAAATTTAAATATTTGTATTACTTTGTTTGTCCTGTTAATCTGAAATATAACTTATTAAAAATATTGACAAAAATGTTTGAATTGATCTTTCCATTGATTTCCCAAGTTTCAGTTAAGTTTCAGTTAATTCGACTTAGGCTGGGTTATCTCATGCACGGTAGAGGTGTATAGATATCACTTTTTGCCGATTATGCTATACCGATTATTGCTGATTATTCATTTGCCAATACCGATTATTAGGCCGATTATTTCATTGTGTTTCCAAAAGATACCTACTGCTACTGGCTATTGTTATGATACAAGCAAAGCACTTGCTCCATAGGGCCGGCGTGTATGAAGGCTTCAAAAATAATGGTCGTAACTTTAGACCAGCCGTTGTGCCCAAAAACTGATTTCGTAGGCTAGACCAGTGGTAGTCAGAAAATAGCGTGCACGAACCGAATTTGAATATTGGACTAGTTGATCTGAAGACTAAGGTAGGCAGCGTCAAACTGACTGACGCAGTTAAACCAACGACCTCATATATATAACTAGACAGAGCTTCCTATGTTAAGTTGCCCAGTGATGTTGAAACCACTTGAAAGAGCAAAAAACAAGTGTCCTATGCATGAGGTGGTACTTTTACACCATGAGCGCAAGCGATGTACACAAACAGCTATATTCAAAACAAGCGCTTCTAATGCTGTGATTGGTCCACTTTCTCCAATATGGCCGCTATGCTGAACATCCCCGAGGGCGTCTTTACGATTCCCACTGTTGTACAACGATATCATTAATATTCATATGCTTCAGCCGGAAATGAACATGAATAGGCATATACATCAGCCTATTGGCTTAAAGTTACTGGTCATGTAATGCCAGCCATATCTGGCTCAATAATCGTTTATGATGCATAGCATTAAACATAAATAATTGCATTGGGTGGACTAGCGCTAGTCGCTTTTTAGAGAGCATGGGCGTCTCCATGTGTTGATGTTGTCATTTTCCTCTTAAAGACTGAAATAATACTAAAAAATAAAAAAAATTGTTAATATTGGCGCCGATATTTGATACCGCCAATATTTCTATAATCAGCGCCGTCTCCATGTGCTGCTGTCGTCATTTTTCCTCTTAAAGACTGAAAATAATATTATAAAATATAAAAAAATAATTTTTAATATCGGTGCTGAGATCTGTACAGATATCTCTATAATCGGTGCCGATTATGAGTGCTGCCGATGTATCGGTACAGCTCTAATGACATTTTAATAATAATAATGACGACAAGTATCCTCCTGAGGTCTCAAATGCAGAACTCTTGATTGATGGTACCCTGGATGTTAAATTTGTGTATAAATTCTGATCAATGCCTGTGATCGTCTGTGTCGTCGTCTCTTATGTTGTAGACCACATTTTCGACCGTTATCATCGTCTCACCTCAACGACACATTGTCTGGTGCTCGTGAAGTGTTTCCTAGTGTGTTGCCTCCACCTGGTAGTCTTTCAGCCGCACCTGTTGCACCTCAGTCACAGGACGTCGTTGGCCACAGCGACCATCCATACTTTGCCAGTTTAGTCTGTGATTCAGAGCAGCCGGCCGCAGGCGACGGCGCTCTGCTTACGCCCAACCACTGCGATCCAACTGTGGCAGCAACTAAAGTTCTGACTGTCAATGATGCTTCTTATTGTTCATCAAATGGGTTACAGTTGACATCAGCTTCAGCAGCAGGTCAGAGGTCGCAGGAGCCTGTTCAGGGCCGAGACGATTTTCCTGTGGTCTCGGATGTCTGCTCTCAGTCAACTGGTGAGTCTTCTTATTTATCGCTGCCTGTTTGACATTGGAGATTTGTTCGACCATGGCTGGTGTTGTAACAATTATTGACCATGGACAATGATATCCCAAGCAAATGTTGCCACCGACAAGTGTCCAAGTGTTACCTCTTGTGTCTTATATATTATTTGTAGTTTTTACAATGTAACTTACTGCAAACAAGTCTGTTTGGAACAGATAACATCATAGAATATTTTTCAGATACCCATGGCCTTTCAGATATCCTTGAACCAAGCAGGCAATGAGTGAATTTTAGTGTGTTAAAATATTTTTAGTGATGGTAAATTTGGAAAACAATTATTGGATAATTTTTAAAGAAATCAAAGTATCATTATAAAAAAAATACTGCGATACAATTTTTCAAAATAATTCCATGCTGGGCGAGAGTTAAGAAAAATTTAATTCCATGCTAAAGGAGTTAACTCTTGTCCAGTGTGGAATTATTTTGAAAAATTGATTTCCAGTATTTTTTACTATAATGATACTTTTATTTATTTAAAACGTATTCAATAATTTTTTTTAAATTTACCCCTATAAAAAATTGTTTTGGGGGGACTAAAATTGGGGAGGTGACCCACAAAACATTTTCAGGGTATTTTCGCTTGACAATGTCATAAAAAATGTCTTAGGTGATAAATAAATCGAATAATGCTAACTGCTTCTGCATATCATTTACATAAACCTTTAATCCCAGGTCCACCAGCTATATGATGGTACACATACACGTGGAAAAAGGGTCTCTGTCACACAAAAGTTGAATCTGTGTTGTTGGCTCTCACCATCAGTATTCTTGCCAAAGCTTGAACAATTATGATGTCAGGGTCTCTGGTAGCAAATTCAAACATGCGACCACTTTCCTTTTGTAACAAGCATGCCTTTCCCTCCCTCAGACAAGCCACAGTTACAACTTGCTACTTTGACCTATAACATGGTGCCGGCGGTGGCTGTTTGCAGCTGGCAGAGACAACATAATTATGCCCAGGGTAATTAAGCCTGTACTCTGATCTACACAACAGCTATGGGCTTCTGCCAGTTTCCCACGGTTTACACAAGCCCAATGACTACCTGGTGGTCTGAAGTAGCCATGCCCCATTTCGGGCTACACGCCATGGGAACGGATTATGCAGCCCGAGTTCTCTCAGGCTACATGCTAAAGGGGTTAAACAGGCTTGTCACAAGTAGAACTCGCACAACAAAGCACATCCTAAGTATGAATCAAGTTTATGACACTATACACTTGACACGATAATACTTCTTCGAATTCTTGGAAAGTTCAAACGTCCATGATATAGAACTTTCTCATAAATTGTGCTTTTACAGCTTTCCAATGTTGTAAGGAGGTTTAGGTATAATAACAGCAATGATATTAATTGTGATGACAAATAAATAAAAGTGACTATTGACTATCGAACACAAACAAGACTGATCTGGAGCTGTTGTGAAATGATCTGAGTTGACTGGCTCTGAAGAGAATTTTCTTCATGTTTAGGTAGCGATGCAGGACTATCGACTCTGCCTGCAGAAAGCATTCTGCAGCTAAACTACCCACTGGCAAACTCACCAAGGCACACAACGTCACTTCTCAGTGATCCAACGACCAGCGTGTCTAACGCATTGCGGCCGATGATGTCATCAAGGTGTACCCTACAAACACAGGCGGGAACCAATCACTGCCGAATCATTAAGTCCGTGATCTCTCGGACTGGTGCGCTAAACATTCACCGGTTCACGAACAATATCCACAAAGTCACCTCCAATTTCCATCGACCTGAGCTTATGAAGGTAAATCATGTGAACATAACAGCACTTGCTACAAACGCCGTCAGTTCACCAGTGAGCACAACAATGACATCGACTAATCATACCGAACATTCATTGCTAGTTCCGGTTCTAAAACTTCCGGGAACCACTTCCAACAGAAATGACAACAAATCGAAGTAAGTGGACAGAGTAACTTTTAGTTACTATTTGAATACAACAGCTTTAGACACCATATTGTAAATTTGTAAAGATGATTATCAAAAATTACAATTAACCAAACCCAATTTTTTTTTCAATTTTTTGCATTAGGTACATTTGTATACTTTAGTAATGTTGATGAATGTTTGCAATTCAACTAAGTAATGTAGTGTAATGTCTTACATGTTAGTTTATTGTGCAGTGTTTTAGAATAAACTGCTTCCTCTTGAATTTTTAATTCTGGTGATCACAATCTTTTCTTTAATTAAGGCACAACTTCTGCAACACAGAAGCAATTGAAATCAAGGATTATTCTTCACAAAGAGAAAGCTGATGTGTTTTAACATTGCTGCACACATTGGGTAGTATAATTACTCAAAAACTGCGATAAAAGTGTTCAAACGCCATGTTACTAGAGCACCAACCTTTGTAAAACCATTATGCATATTCTTGATTGAAATGATAGCACACTGGGGCATAAATTAAAAAAGTGTAAAATTCATATATATTTTCCAACAATTTCCTGGATGCTGTCTGGTGAAATGATACTGATAGCAGAAAAAGCACAATAACTAAGAAAATAGCTCACAAAAAACCCAGAAAACATCAAAACTGTCAGAAATATGCCTGAAATTGTGTGTTCGCAAACTTTTGACCACGACTGTATGACTTACAGATGGTGCAAAGATAGCGACTAAAGATAGCAACATGTCATTAATTCTGGAACTGAACTGCCACCAGGAATAGTGAATCCTTTGTTAATGCTGTTCAAAGTATTGTTTTGTATTTCTGTATATTGTATATTGTTGTGTATTTGTTTTCTGCAGAGAGACACTTGAATCGCTGAACCACATTGCTAAGGAGTCTGTGGTTGGGGTGGAAGTCACGTGAGAAAGAAAGACAGCAAATAGTTTGCATTCTAATTCCGCAGTTGAGTTTATGAAGCAACGCTTAAGAAGGCATCAGCAGTGGTTCCTTTGGGCACCCACCTCGCCGGTGTTACCGTGATTTTCTGTGAAGGACTTCTCTGATAACCATTCCTTGAAATGAAGCATGAAGGACGAAGCAGTCATCCCAGTGACGACGTTGCTCTTATGTGTGATAGCAGCTTTTCATAATCGAAATTATTTCTTGTCTTACAAATGAACTGAAAAAATTGACTGAAAAAATTGACTGATAAGGGTGTAGACTAGGCTGCATTTGAGAGTTCAGAGCCAGGTGTATGTCAACTTTGTTTTTGCGTGATTCTTAGCTTTTATAGGAAAACAGATAATGAGGAAAGCTTATGACAGACTGCACATAAATGCAGGATGAAGCTCACAAGCCTATACACAGATTTAACAGAAGCTGCTATGAATTCTGTACATATTGTTGTGGTCTTTAAATGTAGCCCGATGAAGAGATATCCCAAAGTATGTTACATGACTGGATTTCTGATGCTTTGGTGTATAAATGTGGTATATATTCCTTCATGCTATAAGTATGTTGTATGCATGTTTGATATATATACTGTATTGTTATGCTAATCTATTTGTGCACACAAAATTTATATTTATATATATATATATATATATATATATATATATATATATCTACATTGTCCGGAAATAAAGATACCCCTAATGACCAGTGTTCCCTCTAAGCTGAGCGCATGCGCACACGGGCCGTGAAGCCAGCGCGCACAGGAATTTAGTGTGCACACAAATTTTGTTCTTGAAAAAATATAGAGATGAATTGTAAGCCAATTATTAAACACACAAAAATTTCTTGCACACACTGACTCCATAAAATTAGAGGGAACATTGCTAATGATAATAATTATGACAAGAAATGGTAAAATATTGTCGATTTTTTTAAATTCCAGAAACATTTTAATCTTGACATATCTAATTATCTATCCACAAATTTTTAATTTATGAACGTCCTGGTTAAAAAAAGTGACGTCTTTAAATTATACAGTTCTTGCCAGAGAAGAATATGATCAGCTGGTCACTGATGCCAATAGTGCATGTGTCTTTAAGCTTATGTTGAGGCATAAGGCAGACACTTTGAACACAACTTGTAGTCTAATATTATTCAAATTTAAGACTAAATTATAACTAAGTTTATGGCAATTTATGGATAGCATTTATTAAAAGTTGAAAATTCTGTCGATGAATTTCGGGCCGTCCTGAAAACATAAATTTTGGTAAAAATGACATCGCTATAACACCACTAGGCTTATTGGTTGATAGGAACTATCATATTTTATGCAACATTAGATAAATATGTCAGCTTGAAATAGGATTTGGATCTTTGAAAACCACCGAATATTTACTATTTATTTACATATCATTTTCATTAGGGGTCCCTTTATTTCTGGACACAGTGTATCGTAGTGTGGTCCCATAAACATTTTTGGGAAAGGTCAAAGTTGGAACTCGCTAATGCAGTCAATCAATTGACATACTGAAAAAGTTGAGACATAGTTAAGAGGTTGCACAAGCCATCCAAAATTCTCATGCATACTTTGATTATAAACGTCACTGCGCCATGATGGCAAACAAAAATACATTGGTACAAAGACATGATTATGTATTCAGTCTGAGAATTATATGTCTGATGAAATAGTATTGTGTGTCTGAAGAATGCAAGTTTTAGACAGAAATTAATGTCAGAAATGCTTTCATTTGTCATCAATGAATGGCGACTATGTCCAAACTTGCTACCAATGTCTTCTTGTTCAATTCTTGGAATGATGGCAATGCAAATTAACAACTTGTTGCAAATACAGTTTCTGATCTTTAGCATTTGCCGGGATTGAGTTGTAATCCTGGATTAGCTTTGCATCTCTCTCTGCAGTGTCGTTTAATAGAACTGTAACTTGGAGGCAAGTCCTGAGTTTCATGACTCAGAGGTTGAGCAGTAACAGCCTATAGATGTGGTACTTCTCTATCAATGACTTTAGTTCAGCGACTTCAGTCCAAAGTTGAATCTTATCTGCTTAGTCACCAAGGAGGATCTCCTTGTGAGCTGTTTTTGAGAGGGTTATTTTCATCCTCTTTGATAGACTACCACATCGCTGTCTTCCTCAGATGTGTCCTTATCACTCGATATGCGATTAATGATTTACCCTGTCGCATAGATTACTAACTTAACTACCCTCTCTTTATTCTATGATTACTCTTCAATGCTTATTTACGGCTGACTTTTCAGGTTTAATGTGTGAAAACAAAAACTACATTTGCGCACACACCAAGTTCTGGGACAATTTGGGTTCAACCTGGGGTATGGGATGCACTAGGCTGATTCTGGGTTGTTTGGGCATATCTGGCTATGGTTGTCCACCCTATTCACAGATTTTCACAATTTTTTTGAGGTTAATAGTTGGCCATTGTCCAAACCTCCATTGCGTGGAACACTTGTGCTGGCAATGTGTTTCAGCGTCTGCTTCAGTTCCTTTGTCTGATATAAAGAATACTGACATTGCATCATACAGCAACAACTGTTTGAGTGATAGTAGCAACTGGAGCTCCATCCAACCAATCATATTTGAATCTGAGATCTTGGGGTAGCCAAAATCGCAATTACACTAGTTAAATGAGCTCTGAAAGCATTACCTGTCACCTGCGAGCAAACTAATTGTCATAAAATACAGAAATATAATTGTTGATTTGTAATCAGCAGCCTTTGGTGGTCTCTGGTAAGTACACACACTCTAGCACATATAATTATAATCAATTTAATGAAACAAATAAAATAGTAAATTAATATTCGAGCTGAAGGAAGTTTGGTTTATGAATCAGGTTCTTTGGTAGCATGTTGGATGAATTGTTTATTTTTTGCATTATATTATATTTGAATATAATATAATATATAAAGAAGATAATAATAAGTTCACAATAAGTTGAGTTAAAAAAGTTGAATTATACAACATAACTTAGCATAACCTCGGCAAACGTCAAGCTCGCTCATACAACTCTGGCATATAACTTTTGTATTCTAGTCTGCTTCACTGACCAAGAAGTAAGTGGTGAAATAATTCTTAAACATCATTGTAAGCACTTATGAATAGGTAATCACATTCAAGATGGAAAGTTTGCAGAATTTTATAGATGACACTTTGAATAGCAATCACATGAAGTGTATGAACTTTCAATCACTTGATCTATGTGTAACTACTCTCAAATTCAGATTAAATTGCACCTGTGTTATTTCTTTATAGTGAACTGATTTGGCACCTTCCAGTAGTCAGAAACATTTTATGTTTGCCATGTGGTTGTGAACCATCTAATATATATAATATTAGATATTAACTGCACAGTACGCTCGAATACGTATAAGCGTGTAATAATGGTCGTATATATGTGTTGTCTTGTTCTGTAGCACGATGTCTCTTGGTTTGGTTCTACATAATTTACTTTCATCCTTTAAAGTTTTCCTTTAATTGCTAATGACTATGAAGACTTTCTGCTATTGAGCATCATTTTTCTTTGGATAATTATCTGGATAATCTTATCAACAGAGCATCAGGTAGCATGATGAGGAGTGGTTAGTTGTGCAATGTCACTTATGTGATAAGTTTACTCCTGATAGTCATAAGTGATGTTTCAAAAGAGCTGTTGATTAACCAGTTGGGATAAGTTGTTTTTTTCCTTAAGAGTTTGCATTGTTTGAGTGATCTATCAGTTGTGGTTTAATGTAGAACATATTGAGGCTGGTGGTTAAGCCAGTTTGATGAATGAGGGTGAATAATGTTTAATCAGCTCCCCTAGTACATTGGTTATGGTTTTGGTGAAGATGGTTTGAAGTTGATTGCCATGATAGCTGAGTTCAGGAGGAGGCAGTCAACTTAATCGGAGATTTGTTTGCAGGCTGAAGGGCTATTTGTTTAGAAAGACCTGAATTATGGCATCCTTATAATGCATCATTCAGTTCTTCTTTTTCAGCTTTTCTTTTGCTAGTGCTGTGCTATCTCAGAGGATGGGTACTGTACAAGTGTTCTGTTGGATACTACATCCAGTCATCTTTCAATATGCAGTCATTTTTTTTACTCTTTCAGTGCTTCCTCATTATCTCGGCTATTGTGAATGTGCCAGCCAAACCTATCGGAATGTTTTCCATTATCAACCAGCTTTGTTGACAAATGGAAGTTCTGTGCATGGGAGAACTCCATTTCAGAATATGTTGAAAGGAACAAAATCGGTCCAGAAATATTCTGTTCTTTGGCATCAGAGTATAATGTGATGCCACGTGGTTCATGTATGTGTAGAAGTGATTTATCTTGTTTGACGTGTGTTCATTGTCATGATAAAACACTGATTACTGGTAATGACTTTTGTAACCAGTGTTGATATGTTGCAAGCATATGTTTACCACGACATTTCAGATTCATTCCAGCAGGTTTGACCGTGGCCAGTTGGAAATTTACGTATGAGTAACTGTTATTTACCACGGAAGTTGCTTTTTGTTCATCTGCTGTTTATGTGCGAGTCTGTCATTTCTGTGCTGATAATTGTGAGGAAAGTTTTGTACATTTTTAGAATTTAACTTTTTCACCAGCTGCTGGCATCATTTATTTTAAAATATTGTTTTTCATCTGTTGTGCATGATCAATGAGAAACCGTGGCAGATGCGAGAATGAATGCCTTGCATAGTTGTGAAGTGGACGTACCGAATAGCGTGCACAAATGTTGGTCTTACTTTGTGTAAGGCACTGCATGCAATATAGCTTCTCTTTTTTTTAAGTTGTCTTTTATTCTTCGTGTACAGGCATCCGGATTGCAGATTGAACTCTATGCTACAAAATGTAATCTTGAATTGTCAAGTACATTGTCACCTTGTGATGGATCTTTACACTGGGATTTCCCATAGTCATTAATTTTTTTTATTTAATTACACAATAAATGGTTTTTTAGGTAAAGCATGCACTTGTAAGTGACTGAGAAGTTTTGCTTTAAGATGAATTAGTTATATAAATATGCAATTGCTCTTAAGAATTAGAATCAGCTCTTGCTTCCTTTGAAGTGGTTTTATTTGAAGTAGGGTATTTAAAATACTAGAAACGAATAATTCTTTAAGTATGGTCTGTAGAACGTGACAATTGGTACAAGATCTTACTTAAGTCATACAATGAATTACCACTTTTTTAAAGTAATGAAGTAACAGTGAAGCATGTGCTTGGGCAGGAATGGGCCTTTGCATGAGAGCATTCTTGCAAACAATAAAAACATTGCATATCTGCCTGCTGTGGCAAGTCTGTTGGGTAGCATTGCTTTGCTCTGTTGTCGTATAATTCTGTGCTTTTGGATTTCAAAGTGACTGAAGATAAAGATGTTCGTGTTGCACGAATGTGCTGCAGTACGCTGTGAAACTGCTTATTCGTGCAGGAGAAGGTTGCCTGAATTGCAACAGACTGAAAGGACTTATGTGTTTGTCAGCATAAGTGACATACATGTCTTTGCCAACTGTTGATGGTAGAGGCTGCAGTAACAGTAGCAAGCCTGTGGCCTTATCCAGCAGCCGAATAGACAGTATGTATAAATAGTTGTCGGTCTTGTGACAAAGTCCACGCTTATAGTCATAAAATACGTGCACAGTGTCGAGCAATGTAATTTAATTTAAGGATTGTAGAAAACTAGTAAAAAATAGGTATAGCATTAAAATGTGGATTCAAGTTTAGCACGGAAAAGCAGCAGAAAGGATAAGTCAGAAAGGATAAGTCAGAAAGGATAAGTCAGAAAGGATAAGTCAGAAAGGATAAGTCAGTTTATAGTTATGTGGGTCGCTTACAATCAGCCATCCTTCCTCCTCATTTTCACCATCCTCCACATCCCTTCCCCATTCCCTCCTCCCACTCGCCCAACCCCTCCCATTTTCCTTCCCTCCTCATCACACTCCCCTCCACTTGTCCCACCGTTTTCCCTCTGCTGCCTACATTGGAGAAGTTTCAAGTCCACTGGACAAAAGCATTTAAGCTTTCGAATGACATTAATATATCACAGGTGATAGGAAAAGTGGATTACAGCAGATGTACTCCACTCTTTGTGCTACCAATGGAATAACAACGGTCCTTACTAGGGCGTAACTGAGTAGACAATTTCAACCGAGTACTGAATTTGAGTATGTGGATGCACTATTTGCCGGATCTGGGTACGGACCTAATAGTAGCGGCAAATCTGGCCAGCGAGTTAAAAATTGATCTTTCTTTTGGTATGCAGTTGCGTATTTTGCTTCCATGCAGCACCGTCACTATGCTCCATTACATGACATTTAGGATAGAATTCTTTTCATCAAGCCAACTCTGATTTAAGCAAAATTCTTTGTCATATCCACAATTGAGCCATTTAAGGTATGTTTTGAACTTGCATGCACTGTGCATGTGTGATGCATGTACAGTCAAAGGTTTGAGCATGCACAAAAGTTTTCAGCTACAGAAGTAAAATTTTGACAAAATATAATATTTGTCCAAGACTACAAATAAAGATTTTCAAAGGCTCCTAAAAAATCATTTTGTACCATTTTCTACAAGACTTCAAATCAATTGTTGGTAACCTACAGAAATGAAAGCCTTTCTTCAAAATCAGGCTGGTCAGTATGAGCTTGAAGTGACCAAAATTGGATGTCCAGTTAGGCAGCATCCATAAAGGACATATGCAATGAGCAGAAGTCAGGGTCATCCAAGCGCAGACAGATTATGATTGGCGAGGATATCCACACCTAAATTTAGTACATTCTTTCCCTCAGATTTTATTCTGATACTAAATGTGTGCTGTAGACTTCACCATGTCTCTCAAAAATTTCCAACAGTTTATTTAAGATGCTGTTCCCAACTGGTAGATTAAAAGAAAATCATTGTTATATCTTGTGGTCTGTTATATTTCCATGTTCTAGTCAGTATTCTACAATTTAAGGATCATTAGCCACTCAGAACTCCAATCTAAAACAATTTTATAATTCCAATAAAGAACAGGAAAACTAGATTTCTATTCATATGCAACAAATGTGCTCATGATCTACAACTGTCACTTTGTGCCAATCAAGTCAATTATGCTAATGGTACATCTACCGGTTGGTTGAGAGCTGCAAGACATGCACCCAAACATAGTGTAATAAACTCCACATGTGGGTGATCAGACCACACTGAAGAACAAGTCAATGCAAACGCACATGCGTCTAGAAGAATCCTGTTCAGAATTTTAGACAAATGATATTCTGTTCACAGTCATTGAAGAGTCATTCTGCTTCTGTGCAGCTGTCAAGGCTTTGGTGACGAAACAGATGGCGACGCTACCACTTCTCCGACATCCATCGGCAGGACTAAAATGGACAACAAAAGGAATTGAACTTAAGCATTGAACTTGAACAGCCTTGAACACCCTTTCATCCATGAATCACAAGCAATGTCTCTGTCAACCTTTTGCAGGCCACACCCACCACACATGCCACAGGCAGACAATTACAACAAAACAGACACATCTACTAAAGCAGCTGGAAATTAGCAATGCTTTTAGGTAAACCGTTAATTTGGTATATAAATAAGCTACAATTTTCCCAGTGGTTATTTATACACACTATTTGGAATACCAAAGTTGCAAAGACATTGAACCCTTGCACCTAATCATCATGCTAACAGTTAGTATAGCAAGGCAGCCCTTCAAGCATTAAGCTATCAATGTTCAGATGTAAACTAGACAGACATAGGTGGGTTTATCCTTTCATACTTTTGCAATTGTTATTGAATGACATGGCTTTAATTGCACATGCCTGGCTTGAGGTCATTCAATAATTTCATGTAATAATTTTAGATAATATTGAAGCCCTTTAACCTAACTGGCAATGACCTTTGACCTCTGTCTGTACACAACATAACCACATGCAAAGCTGACTGCTCCTATCTAACATACATTATTATCACTGTTGGAGATTTGTGTAACACCATTACAATGCCGATTGCTGAGCACTCAACATAACCAGTGAAAAACACTTGCAAATAACAAAGAAATGCAATTCTGCATTTTAATTTACCTGTAAACAAACATTTTGACACAAAGGCAGTTGTATTAAACAACAGCCACAACAGGTTTATTAGCAGATTGATTGTCTTTGAATTCACCCTTTCTGTATTTGCAATAACATACGCTTGTCTCAAACCAGTGTGTGGATACACTTCTACTTTAAACATGCTTATCAATGAGAAAGTTCAGTTCCACCGAGAACCAGAACCGATAAGTAAAATAAAGAGAATAAACGGTATATACCAGAGTCTGCCTTCTGCTCAGCTGACAGCTGCTGATGAGCCAGCTGCTTGGCACGAAATTCAGCTGCCCTCAGCTGTTCCATATGGAAGTGTTGTCTTTCCTTCAGCAGTTCCAGTCTTTGATATTCCAACTAGACATAAAAAATGTCAGAATGGTCGTTTATTTCTGTGTAACAGTTCAGTTGTTATGCATCAATTCTTGTGTCTGGAGTTCAAATCTTACAACACCAACTTCCAGAGTGAGTCAGTCATTCAGCTATTTGTAAACTATTCAAGCTATGCACTCACGAATGACGGTTGCTACTGACAATGCATTTTGAAATCATCCACAATGCATCGAGTGACAGTTGCCAGCTATATATCATAACTTGCTCAAATGCGTATGCGATCCAGCAGTGGCATTTCCTGTCAAATTACAGAATACAAAAGAGATGATTGGATAACTGAAATTAAAAGAAGTAATAGGCCAATTTGTTCATTAAAATGAACAGAGAGAGAAGAAGAAAGATGACAAGTGATGTATACAGACACAACCCACAGCTAACCTGATGAGTAAGAGGGAAAAGTAGAGGCAGTGGAGGAGAAAGATGCAGTGAAAGAGAGAGGGGAAGCTTTTCCCCGATGGGACAATTTGCCAACTAGTGCACAAACGTTCTGCACACAATAATCGCAGTCACATTTGTGAATCCAAAATTTGTGAACTCTAAGCTTATGAACAAATGTTTCTACACAGATGTCATCTGAGGGTAGGATCCATGGTCAGTTAGCAGTATTGGAAAAGTTGCATGTAACAAAGTTCTGTAAGGAAAATTTGTCCCAGAACACCACAGTTTGTTGTTGCATCCACCGATATTTCAGACATTATCTCTGATGTCCATATTTGAAATTCCTTAGTTTACACTTCTTCATTTCTTCACTTCTTACTTACTTACTTAAATTTTCAAGAACATATGCAATAAATGCTTGACTATTAGCTACGAATTAAACAAACTCTACCCACCGCCTCTCTTTCTTTGTCCATAATTGCTTCCAATTCTTCAAAGTGACGTAATTTGATTTCAAGTTTCTTCATTTGCGTCTCAACAAGCAGCGCAACCAGACTTTTGATCTTGCGTTCCTCCACTGATGCCAAATGCTACAAACAAATTAACAAAATTCCAAATATCAACAAACAAATCATAACCAGTTTGGTTCAGAGATCTGCAGTTTTGCTCTTCCTGATTGATAGTTTGTGTATCAAGAGTTTCAACCAAAACCCTGAATGGTAAATGCACTCTGTCTCACATCTGATGATGCCGGTCATTTCATTGGGAGAGAGGCAGTGACGTGGGATTCCATAAAAGATGGTGACAAGACTAGGAAAACATCGAATCATTCGATGTCAATCATTTGAATAAAAAAATATATAATTACTATTATAGTAACCAAGCAATTTCTGGCCAGTTTTATCAACAACAGCTGAAGGAGAATTCTCTGCTGGTCATTTTATGCCTCATATAGAGCAATGTCAATGCAATCACATAAAACAACTGCTAGCAAAGCATCTATCCACACATGGCACACAATCTTATTCAAAACAATTGCCATATACATCAACAAAAGACATAAGAAGATGGTTTAACCTTGGCCTTGACAGCTGCAGCAGCCAAAGCAGCAGCTGCAGCTGTGCTGATGTTTGCCTCCACTTTCTTCCTCTGTATCTCAGGATCATCTTTTGTGGCATCACCATTGTCAGCTGCTTCTGCTGCTGGCTCATTCTCAGCAACTTGATCAGGAGCCGCACTAGCCTACATTTAGAGATCAACAGTTCTTAAGTCAGAAGTTGAGGCATTCTAGGAAGTGAGGCAATAACCTTGACTTAGATCAGAGGTGTCAAATAATCGGCACGCTGGCCATTTCTGGCCCGCCAACGATATATTTCTGGCCCGCCAAGCCTTGTCTAAAGACAGCACCTCCCTTACCTCCAATAATCTCACTATCCCTTACCTCCAATACTCTCCTCCTCCTTTACTTCAAATACTCTCACTCTCCCTTACCTCCAGTACTCTCCTCCTCCCTAACCTCCAATACTCTCATCCTCCCTTACAATCAATACTCTCCCCCTATTGTTAATTTTTAATTGACAATGCATGTCAGATTCACGTTTTCAAAGCCTAATTCGACTGTTTGTATGATCCCCTCTGAGATCCCTACCCCAATTTTTTCATGCGCCTTCAGCACTCTGGCCCGCCACTTGCTGGAAAGCATTGCTATTGGTCCTCCATCACAAAAAGATTAGACACCCCTGGCTTAGATCAAGAGCTCAACTGGTCTGGAATGCAAACAGTGATGACTGTTCGACAGAAAACGAAGAGTCAAATGAGAAGATGACTAGTCGATTTGTAACTTCTGTTGCTCCATTGTTTGACGCACAAAGCATCCAACCAATCAAAAAAACAGGCCATAAATGGGTTAATATGCAGTTCAATCTGATAAGGTAGAGAGACAGCTAATAGTGGATGATATGCAGTTCGAAAAGGGTAAGTCTGCAGTACAGAACGAAATAACGGAGCAGAGCAAACAGATACAGTGAGAAATTTTCCAAAGCAACGTTGAGCATTGATTTAAGGGTGGCATCTTATTCGGGAATAAGTGCACCTGAAACAAGAGCCAACAACCAAATCTACGGATTGAATTAATGAAATTTTAAAATATGAAGAACATGCCTTGCATTAGCAATACTAATATGCAGATATTAGGTGGTGCATTAGCAATACTAATGCATCTGTTATTAGCATTAAAAGCAATCACAGATTTTAGCCACAGACGGAACAAAATCTTACTTTTGGTTTTTCAGCATCACTTGTGGTTTCTTTTTCAGTCACTTTGTCCTGACTTGAGTCAGGTGCCTACAATGAGTCAGTAAGTGTACAGAAGTCTTTGTCAAAATCCATTGCACTGTTGTCATTGAATGTTTGTTAGTTAATCATATTTAACAAGGTTTAACAAGGTCAAAGACTATGTCTAATCTTGAGTTAGAGCTATCCTACACATAGGCAATCAATTGGTATCTTTGGAAGTTATCAACAAACAGTAAAATTAAATTATACACATCTTCTTAAAAAACCTTCAAAAAGCATTAACATGTCTGAATGTTGTGTTTTACCTCTGACTGTTCAGATGTATCCATCTTCTTTTCTGCTTCTGTGATGGGATCTTCATTGTTGCTGATGCTGCTCGTAACTGGCTCATCTTTAGCTCCATCAGCTACAAGATGACCAGACTTAGGAAATCATCACCTAACTAATGCCAGGGTTAACTTCAGCCTGGCAGGTAGCAGAATCCTAACAAGACTCAAGCAAACTTACCCTCATTACAATTGCGAAAGTCCTTTACAGTGTGAAAGTACATTGCCAAATGGCTTGCTTGATAGCAATTTAGTTACACACAGCCCAACTCTCAACTACAATAGACTGCTTTCACGGACCTTCTTCCTCATGTGGCCACAACGAAAGCACCTTTTAACAACATCTTGGAAACTTGACCTGTTGGACTTAGCTGGTTAACTTATGTTGACCAAACCAACCCAGCATTAATGCAATGTGAGTGCATCTGCAGTTGGAAAGTGGTTTTCTCTAACCTTCGACCCCTGTCTCTAAGAACCTTTCCCTAAGGCACATTGGTTAACAACTCTTTCAAACAGAAGGTTACAGCATAAGTACTAGTATGACTCAGTTACTTAAAAATGACTATTATTAATCCCTCATATTGAGTGGTCAGCCACCAGTGTCTTCTTTTAATTTTAGAATCTTCAGATCTTTTACTTAAAAATAAATGAAAGGCAGCAAAACTAAAAAAATTAGAAAAACATATTCTTGTTAAATTGAAAACTTTAAAATAACTTTACAATACATGCAAATATGCAGATCTTCACAAGTAGTGATTCCCCCACCTTGCTACACATTTACATGAATGACCTGCATAAGATCACAACCAACCAGGTTTTGTTTCAGCTTCTTCTGTTTCAGGTGCTGTTCCTGCAATGCCTGTCTTTTCCAGACCAAAGTTTGCATCCACTGTCACTCCCTCTTTCCTTGCCTCTTCCACGATCTTCAAATGAGCATCCACAATCGGTGGTGGAATTTCCTCTCGGATTTTGGAAAACTCATCTGCATCATGCCAAGTTTATAAAAACAAATTATATTAGTCTGACAATGTTGCAAAGGATTTCAAAAGAAATACGTCTGATGAGGTGGTTGTTTTGGGACTTAACAACGACTACGAATTATGCAGGGGTCAATGTCATATCTCCAAAGAAGCAACATTTTAAACTAATTTTAGAGAAAACATTCACTCATAAAATATAAACAAAATGATCATGTCTATATGTCTAAAGATTAGAAGTGTTTGCATTCATACGAACTATTAATGGTCAAAATGATCCAATACAACATAGCTGTGACAGAGCTCATTGAACTTTGAACAATCTGATATCCATTCAATCTGTAGCAATTGTAGTTTATTCATACTGTATGTATGACTCACATGACTAATAATTCATGCAAATTTGATTCACATCATTTTATAGCATGATCTTCAAACAGCTTCACAGGTCACAATTTTGGTTAGTAAAGCTACAGTACCAGAAGAATATTATAAGAGCAAAGAGTGAAAATCAGTTCTTACCAAGGGCAGCCTTTGCAGCTGCACTTGCAACACGAGGGTCTACAACAGATGCTAGGAAGGCAACAGTCGACATGATTGGATTGCCGTTCTGTGAGAATGGGATTGGTTGGTAGACGAGAGGTCCCAGCTGTCCCATGTCCTCCTCCAGGAAAGGATCTTCAATCGGCAGACGCAGAAAGTGAAGAATGCACTCATCCTGCGTCCGGCTGCCAACATGCTCGGCAACACGATTCCAGTCATCCTTGTAAAGCTCTAGAGCTTCTAATAGCAACAACGTCTCCTGATCTGTCCACTCACGACTGCGAGTCACAGCTGCCTTGTCCTGCAAGCAATCACCATTCAACCAACATCGTCTAACATCATTAACATTCTTATAATTCACATTCTTATGATTCACATTCTTATAATTCACATTCTTATAATTCACATTCTTATAATTCACATTCTTTCCAATTTTAAAGCACCATTTAGTGACCCAGTCACTCGTAACCAGTTGCTGTCAAAGCAAAGCAGATATTACAATGTTTACAATCTCAATCTGACCATAATAACTTACAGTGCAACACTTGGCATATAAACAAAAAAGTGCAAATCTCAGCACACTTAAAGTATTGACTTCATTTTCATGATTTCTTAATTGGACAGATTACATCATCATATGGCAAAATTGATCATTTGACATCTCAATGACCTGTATTGACTCCTTTGTTATGACACAACTGCACAATTGTTAAGTCGGTCACCGCACATCAGCTGAAATTCTGACAGCCTCAACTGTCACTAACTTGCAACAATTTTTGCATGTTTTGAGATATGTCAGAGACATAGCACTTATTGTATTGACTTCTGGTCAAAGACAGCATTATCCAGACTGTATCACAGAGCACTGCATTCTGCTTTACTGTCACTAGTCAGCTGAGTAAACTGTTTGGCATTTAGCGGCAAGATGAGAGGTTCCAACTCTTCCAAAGATGATGTAATACAGCCTAACGGTTCTAACTGAGCTCATGAGTCAAGTGTTATTCTTGGATCCCTTCAGCCATTTACCATTGTAAAATAATCAAAACAAACAGCAAAGATTGTAATCTTAAATTTCAAAATAATACCACAACAAATGCTAAAAAAATTTAGTTCAAAAGTCCATAAAACTAAATTTTATTTCAGAAAGTATGTGCTAATAATGGCTGCTCACAGCACACGCGCTTAGTGTCTGACTATCTGTGTAGGTAATCTATGTATAAGATAGGCGCCCACATCTACAAAACATTGCCCATTTTGCATAACTGCAGATGATATATAGAACAACATCATATTATAGTCAATAAATACCATACATGCAGTGAATGTTGGATTAATGATAACAATCAAAATAATTTTCAAAAGAATCTTAATATCATTCCTACATTGTTTGCCAACAACACAACACGACTCCACTAATGCCACCACAAAGACACCTGATGAGACCCGAAATTGTATCAAGACACAATCCTCATGGAACAGAGGTCCACAATCATAAGATTGTTACCTTACAAATATGAAAACAAAAGCAAAAAGCAAGAGCATAATAATTTGTTACTGACGTTGAGAGTCTTCTTGGAATACTGGTCCATTCGTAATCCAAATGTCTGGTCCTTCTTCTCATCTTCATCTTTCTTCTCTGTCGTCTTCTCAAGGTCAAGCATCTGCTTCGAAGCTGACTAAACAACAATAACGACAAAATATTACGCATCAGATGACAACAGATGAGACAATACAGTCCATAATCAGGTGGTCATCTGTCCGAGTATGAAGTATTCGCAACTTCATTTACTCAACCTCAGAATCTCATGCCATATCAATTTATTTGCAGTGTACAATACAATAGACCTCACATTCACCATTGCACTTAGTCTTGTAAGTGACAGCATCAAGCTAGTAGAACACAGAGTATTACTTATAATTAGGGTTAACCTAAACTCGGCTCTGGCAAGTTTAGTAGTACTCAGCATTACTCGGGACAAACAATGGGCATGAGTTTCAATCAAAATCACCTCGATTTTCCATTTTTATTTACAAAACAATAACTGACAGAACTAAAAATGCAAATACTGTAACTAGTAGCACTTACCAGTTACTACTTCCTAGCGTAAATTGATAAAAAATTGTGAAAACTATTGAAAACTGCTAAACTAAACATCAAACAAATGAGACTTTTTAAATATTTGCAACTTGGACTCGGTACAACTCAACTCGTAAAACTTGGAACTCTGACTCTGCAGAAAACTGACACTCGGTTCATCACTACTTAGAATTCAACCAAGACTGGCAGAAATCTACGACAGCTTGAACAACGTATCAAATAGTTAAGAAATAATGAACCGGTTTTACCTGTGTGGGCTTTGGAGGGTTGAAGGGCTGCAGCCCAGAGGGAGTATCACTAAGAATGTGAAAGTGAGAAGTTGGTGGAGGACCCATGAAAGTTGGCCTCAATTCCATATCAACCTGGTAGTTGATCAGACCCCACTGCTCGAGGAACGCATGGACCCTGCACAACAGCAGACAATGAAGAATAGAACACAGTTCAAAATGGACAAAGTAATCATCACAGATCAATAATTGAGTTGTCTGGTCTCTCTACCAATACAGATCAAGATAACATAAAGAATTTTTTTAGTCTATTAGACATTTCACTACTCAATACTAGAGATGATAGGTCAATCCAGTAACAACAGCCATCGTCACAAAGGATGCTACGATTATAATCCTAATGCCCATACAGATGTCACTTACATCAATTTTAAATAAAAAGAAGATTCTTATTTTAATGATGTCTGATAATTCGGTGCATGTCATTGCTCTGTTGAAGGTCTGTGAAGGAGCCAGGATTAAAGTCAGACACAAAAGTATCAAGATAGTTTTGGTTAGACATAAATGACTAGCCCCCAACTGGTATAGAGTCAATTAGTATAGATGTGATGACATAGACGTGTCAGTAGTAGTCCTTAGGTTACCAACGTAATAAGAAATTATGATTTTGGCGAACCATATGCAATTGCTATCCTTAAATAAATTTCACCTCATAATGGCACAAACATCTCCAGCCAGATTTCGACGACATGCTGTGCTTGTCAGGTATTCTTGCGGATTCAGACGGTACGTGTCGATCATGAAATTACGATATGCCATATAACTACAAAGAAAAACAACAATTTCATACAAATTACTATTAAATTATAATAATTATCACAATAATTTTATTACGGAAGATCTTATTTGAAGAGCTCTTTTTGAAGCTAGACACAGCAGTCACCATTTAACAAATAGCTCAAATGAATTTAAAGTCTCAGTTATTCAAGCTGTTTAGTTATATTTGGTTGCAAAATCAATTTCCAATTGATTCTGCCTCTCCACCAATTTTACATAACATTTTTTGCCCAATTTATAAAAAGAATTAGCCAACTGCTGTTGCCATGACAATTTGGCTGTCATAGAGATGCCTCTGCCTTAACCCGGACTGGGACGCAAGCTCTGCATTATACAGATATTGATGAATTATACATCCCTTGGTAAGCAATCGTTTTATGTTTGGACACTGAGTCACCTTCCAATTAAGAGGCAATGCTGGAAAGTGACGTAACTATGAGATCTAGACGGCTACAGACTGCACAGCCGCCCAGGGCACACACATCCCTCATGTTTAGCAGGAACTATGACATCACCTGTCAACTCTGCACAGGATTCCGTTAGAGCCTGCCACCAACCGACTGCAACCTATCCGAACACATCTTGTTAACAGAAACGCTAATTTAACACGGATCTTACTGTTTCTAACATGTACAGATACAGAACTGGAACATTAGGTCTTCTACACAAGAACCGCACAAGAAAATGATGCACTATTTATAATCATGAACTTCAAATACTCCAAAGGTAGTTGCAGGGAATCAGCTTATTCACATTAGCATTTATCAGCATTCTAATAATAATAATAATAATAATAACAATAATAATAATAACCATAACAAAATAACAAAAATAACCGTAGATTTGTAATAACTAACATTTCAGGTGTTTTAGATTTATTTTTTCCATTGAAGAACTCGGGCATAGCTCTTCGTTCAATGGCGTGAAGACTGTTATAATCAAACCACGCTGAGTAACTAGGAACGATGATGTGATGTGTCTGTTCAGTCATATTGTCTTCATCACGACGATCTTCATGTTCGTGTGGTGAGGCTGACCTCGACGCCTTCACCTCCACCGCACTCTGTCAACAGTTAAACTTAAGTTAAACTCAGCAGTCACATAATTATCATGTACAGAAAAAATAATCACAAACTATTAAATACTATTTTACAGTTAACTAATGAAAGCCTTCCCTCATTTTCTACCATCTTAAATGCCTTCAAGCAACTGTAGTCGTAAGAAAACACTCAGAGAAGATGTCAGTCAATCCAATTACAGTAAGAAGGCAGAGATCACAAAGGCCATTTCCAAAGTTTGATTGTCCCACAACTGCATAAAAACCTTGCACTTTGGCCCATATAATGGGGTCATCCATAAAGGACATATGCAGAAAAAGACCTACTGTGGATGCCACCCTCTCCTATCCGTATTTAGCCTTAAACTCCCTTTACCCCTTGTGGGTGTTCATATGACAAAAAAGTAAAGAAAATGAAATACAAAAATCATAAATAATGTAACTAATAAATAAACTACTAGTACTATCTTATTATAAAAGCATGCCAAACAGTACACTAGATACAGAACATTACAAATGATGAACCAGCAAAATACAGAACAGAATACCTTAGCTATGTCACATGGCCAAAGTTGGCAGCTGGCATTTTATATGGTGCAAGTCTTAATAAAACACAGGTTGTACTAAAATGACTATAATGCACCAAATATAGAAGGACGTCTGCACTGGTTGTAACCTCCCATCCCGTCTGCATTCAACCACATTTCCTCTCTCCCCTCACTGCGGACGTCCTTTATGGATGCCTAAATATCTTGCTTCAGCATAAAAACAAGTCAAAATTTTTTTATTTAAATTAAAAAAAATATCTACATTAAGATCACCTGGAGTAACAGGATTTAAATTAATTCCGCAAGCACAGGCTGCTTCTAAATAGTTTTGCAGAAAACTTAAAATCACAGATAGTGAAAAAAACAAAATTCAGAATGAATAAGCAGAAAATACGTAAATACATTGGAGACAAAAGCAATTGACTTACTTCTGCTTCTTCTTCTATGTCCATCATGACTCCACCTTTGATTGGCAGCAGCTCACTGTCACGGTTTGACTTGACACTTGGAATGATACGTGGAAGCGTCACTTCCTGGATGTTGGACTCTGGAACCGGGTCTTCCATGTCCTTCGTCAGGTCATCCTCCTCCTCCTGAATAGGAAGACGACGCTTTCCCGCTGGTGTTAGACCCGGAGTACGAACACTATACAACAACCAATCAAAAAACATTTTTAGCTCATACAAAGTGACATCATAGTAATGCTCAAGGCAAACAAGCCTGCAAAACAAAGACATATTGAACTGGGATAAATCCTAGAAAGAGACTTCTATGGGAAATTTATTCAGAAACTCACAATTATTATTATTATTATTAAACCAAATAATGAAAAGGATCAATTTAACAATCCACAAAGTGCTAGGCAGCACAATGTTACGAGATAATCCAGATGTTTCGCCAGGGAGGATATTTGACCAGACAACACAGATGAATTTGAGTGACAAGGAGTGACCAGTTCAGAGTAAAGAGAGTTGATAGTAACCTGATGCCTGGTCAGTTCAGAAGAATGGAATGAAATTAAGATAAAGAATTAGTAAGAGATTGGCAGTCGGAAAGAGGGCTCATAAGACGGTTGCAAGTAGAACATCTGAGGAGGTCAACAGAAAGAAGCCTGGAATATAAGCTTTGAATAATGATCACGAGAAGGATTGTAAGCTAATCTAGTCTATTCATTGGTGCATGTAATTAAATAAATAATGACCAATTAATTGGCATCATATCTAAACTATAAACTAAATATTTTTTGGTTTATCCCAAGAAAAGCTCACGAACACAATGTCTGGTCATATGAAAATGATTGCAAGACGTTCTAGTGCAAATTTATAGGTGAATGTCACTATTTTAAGCACACAATATACTTCATTTGGACATTCATAGTTTTCATTGCCGACATTCAATATAACAACCGCCCTTTGCATTTGCATCATCTGAAGGCTGTGCTAATTTTAATATGCAAATCAGGCACGTTAGTTAGTTACATAAAAACGACATAATATGGAGCGTTCGCCAAATGGAACAATTGCTATTGAATCAAATTCTAGTAGCCTACTCCAAGTTCAAAATTCAATCCCAGGCAAAACCGGGCTGCAAGGCTAGTTAGGATCTACAATAAAATTCATACAAAAGACACGACATATGAGAATAAAAGGACTGGGCTGAATCCATAGTCCAGCATACCTTTTTCTCTTTTTGCCAACGGATGGTGGTGGTGAGGGTGAACGCCTGCGTTTCTTCTTCATGTCTTTCCTATCTCGCCTGTCACCTTCGGACATTGCAATCAGCTGAAAGAAAATATTCAAATCTAAACCCAAAAAAATACCGGCAATACATTGCCTTGGGTTACGTCTGCACTCAATTTACAGAATTCCATGACAATAGTCAATTTTCTTGACTCTTACCAACTACGCCGATCAGAGGAGAGGGACCCAGAAAGAGACGGTAAGTATGTTAAGTATTACAAATGCAATACCTGATATCCAGCCAACACTGTGCACAATGCAGTCCTATTTTACGAATGACTGGTTTACTTGCGAATCTGCTCAATATGCCATTCATCACAAAGCCAAAGAGTTTCACAAGCAGAACACATCACCATATAATAATTCAAGAACCTGTTGCACAGTTCAACATGGCAGAATATTTAAATCAACACACACAAGGACAAGAATTTGGAAGTACGTTCTCCGATGCTGTAATATCTTTCTTGGGTTGGAACAAAAGCAACAGATTTCACCTACAGAAAGTTTTCACAAGTTCTCAAAGATTGGAGTAAATGGTTTTATCAAATACCAGTGTTGTATGCAAGACTTGAAACTTCAAGACCAAGAGGAGACCGAGACAGTGAGGTACCAAGACCAAAACACTAGGTTCAAGACAGTACGAGATAGCAAAAGACAAGTTATCTTATATAAAAGGCTGTAATATGCTAATGTATCAGTTTTCGGGAATAAGGTTCATTTGTAATTCCAGTTTGAAACTTATAATGTATATAGTAGGCCTACCAATTCCCAAGAACAATTTTTATATTGCAGCGTTTTATCTTTTTCGATATCTCTTCGTCAGCCTATCTTCTGAATAGTATAAAGAAAGCCTTTTCAGACATGTCTGAAATCTTCTAGACGACTTTAAACAAGCAAATTCGATACCAAATACCAAACGAAATTATAAATTTGTGCATATAGCGAGAAATTCAAAGTTGTTCCAATCGTTTCGTTTATGGTGGTTTTACATCAATGATAAACGGCACGCCATATAGCTATTGTTTGTCAATAACTTCAAATTGAGTAAACGCAAGCTTCGCAATTTCATGTTCTCTCTCAGATATTTTTCCACTTTAAGATAATTGAATTGATTTCAATATCATGTGACTCGTGCGTTAACCAAAATTACCGTTTCTTGTATATTCTGGTTTCAGTTTCTAGCACAAGCGTGTTAGACAGTTAACGCGAAACTTATCGAGACCGCTTGTTCGAGACAGAACAAGACTTTCGCTTCAAGACAGTTTCTAAAAATTCGAGACAGTACCGCAATACCGAGACAACAGACTTCCAAGACCAAGAACCATACAACTCTGTCAAATACTACGTAAAATTAATAATTACACAAACTACAAGGAACATGACATATGTAATGAATGACCAACACATGACCAACCGCAACAGACATCCTTACAATTTAGGCATCACTGTTCATCTCGTACAATGCCATGGTAAATAAGATAGAGACTAATAATAATAAATCTGCAATTCATTTTTAAAATATTTTAAACACATTTAGAATTAACAGAATTCTTGTTAAGGTTTGATCACTTGATACAGAACATATAAAGCCAATAATGCTGTCAGTTCTTATAGACAGAATAAGATAGCACAATAAACTGCAAAATGACACATGCAAAAACTTACATCTTCCATTGTCATCTTCATTCTTGCCACTTTTTTAACCACTCTTTTTATTCCATCTGCCTGAAACAAGAAGAAGGATAATTATTTACACTTTTATCAACCACTCTACTTATACAAATGCACAAAAAATAAATAATGAGGAATCAATATTTAATCCATTTAACTGTTTTGTTCAGGCAAGACCTGCAGTGAAATTATACAGAAGCAGACCCATGCCAGAACAAAACTGAAGAAGAGAAAATTCACGCAAGTTACAAAACTGTAAATGCTAGTTGGCACTTTGGAACTTAGAATAAGGACTTAAGAGGCACAAAGAAAGCATTGGAAAACAAAAACTAATACATACACCAGCAGTGGCTTCTTCCTCTACGAGATAATCCTCTTCACTCATCCATTCATTAAATTTCTCCAAATCCAACAACCAAAGTGCATTCACCTGAAAGAAAACAATACATAACAACCATTAAAAGATTACACAACAGCCTAAAAGTATCATCACCAATTAATTAGCAAAGACAGTCATCTGCAACCTGATGGCCAATTGTCAATGCAGAAGCTAGGGCATAACCGGAAATAGCCTCAGACATTCGCCTCGACAAAAATATCCTGTTTTTCGCGACTATTCGGAAGTATTCGCCTCGACAAAAATACTCACAAATAGTTTAAAATAAAATTTTATAAACATTTAACAATCTAAAACCCAAAAATAAAAAGGTATAGTCATATTAGTAGTTATTACAGGCACAAACATTTATCTTGCTAATTATTCATTTACGCAAAACGGCTAAAGTCCAAAATTTTACTTGCTGATGGTACTTGCCGGGCCAGAGTTGCCACTACTAATTGGTTCGCACCCGGATCTGGCAAATTGTGCATCCAAATACTCTGATTCGGTACTAGGTGAAAATTGTCTACTCTGTTATGCCCTAGCAGAAGCTCTTCATCTCTCCCTCCAGAGAACACAAAAGTGGAAATTAACTAGTAGCAAGTTTGTCAAGTTTTTAAATTTGAGTTCATGCTATGGAACCACCAAGCCCAGACACCAGTTTGACAATTGTGACTGTTGTAAGAAGCAAATAGAGCAAATACAAGGGGTGGGTGGGTCATAGAGTAATGGATGACTTGGAGAGCAACAGGGAATGAGATTGATTCCCTCCACCCCATAAGGTTGACGCCATTCGTTATTCTCAAAACCTGCTCCTTCTTGCAGAGTCTTGCACACAGGCAGCGCTTCTGAATGGTTTGCCCTACTAGAGGTGCTTTACAAATGCTTAAATATTATTTACTGCATCTGAGTGAGTTTGAGTGCAATTAAACGAAAATCATTATTATGATTATAACCATGATACATTGCACAAATGAAATAGGTTGACAACTTCTCTTGAAATCAAATATGGGAGGCATTTATATCTATTATTCTGCTAATGTTTCTACAGCAGAATGACGTAGAAAACGGAAATAATCAACAGTACAGTAGCAATCTCAGAGCAAGGATGTTGAATTCTGGCAATAGAGGACCTGACCATTTAAGCTGCAGTAGTGTCAGCACAATCGTTTAAAGCTTAATCTCTTCACAAATAACAACCAACATCAGAGCAACAACCTGTGTAAGAAATAGCATACAAGTAAGGAGCAAAGTGAAAGAGAGAGACAGCATCATCATCATCATCACCTGCCATGGTCCCTCTGACTCCAGTGGTGGCTCCAGGTCTTGATCTATGTCGATCTCGGTTAGCCACGTGTCATAACTAATACAAAATTAATAATTTTATTTTGCATATTTAACCATCATTAACTGTATAATAAAAGCTTTGTGCTTCATTAGATACGGTTGTGTATGTGTGGAGTATAGGAAGTAAAACACTCTAAAGAAATAGGATGGCTTAAAAAATACACCAGGAGAGGAAATAATAGTGAAACAGCTGTCACTGACATCAACAGTCACTGACTGTCTGTGAGTTTTTCTTCTTTGTCTTCTCATTGTATATATTTTTGACAAAAGATAAACTAAGTATTTTATGTATTTTGCTCTGAAAATAAAGTAATATTTCACTGTACAAAGCAGAGTTTGTGCTCTTCTAAGGCTGGTCAGCCCACATACATCTTATCAATGGTGTCAGCAATGGATGTCTGCCTTTCTCCATAGCAATATGCCTTACCATAAGCACAATAATATTATGATTTGAAAGAAATTTTAAAAAATTACAGTGAATCGTTGTTGGCGTAAAACCCTAATATTTTATCACCTATAACTAACTTAACAAATTAAGTTGCCCTGAAATACAAATAAAGTATTTAAAGCTATGATTCATAATGGAAAGAAAGTACCACATTGAGTACCTGAAATTTGGATATAATAAACAAACTCAGAAAATTTATGAAACAATGAAACATGTCTCGTTGAGGGGAAGAGGAATCGCGGAAGGCCTGGAATATCCTGGATTGACAATGTCTTTATTAGGACTGTGCTAAAGGAAACTGACCTAATGAGCGGAGTACATGATAGACGAGGCTGGACTTGTCTATCACGTAGATCCATTCATGTAGCACAACAAATTCCATTCATATATCCACAATTAAATAAATTACATGCCTGTGGCAGATTTGAGTCAATATTTAATTTACTTGAACAGACAAACCTTCTGTTCTACATTTATTATCATCAATTATGGCTTAGTAGAACATCTGAAGAGTTAACATAAGTTTTATAAACAACTGTTCCACATATCTGAACAAATACATCAACTGGACCAAACTTCGTCACATATTTTCAATATAAAATGTTAAGCAAAGTGTTTAACCAATATCTGAATTACCTGTCAGGAAAAAAGCACCAGTGAACTAATAGGTTTCGATCACGTTTCAACACAGGACGAAGCCATTCCTCTGTCCAAACACAACATCAAAATTAGTAATAGCAATATTAGCAACGACCTTGCATCAGTGATCTCAAAATTGAAATCAAAATGTTCCCAAAATTGAGACTACCAGGACCACAACATCATGAACATTGGTATTTGGGAACCTTCCTTAATAAATGTCTTTTCTTCATTTCCTCAAATGACAAGAATTTTAAGTGCTTTAAGTCAGTAAATAAGAGTTTTACTTTTACAATTCCATATACATTTCAATTTGGCCAGCGCTTTCATTTATGTCCATTCCCATTATTACAATGCTACTCGATAATCAACATGCAGTCATACATGATTAGCATAAATTCAAATGCTAATTTGTTCATATCGTTAACTGCGTAACAACTAAACATGATCAGACAATATCATTAGCATCCATTCTAACCTTCAAAACTACTCAGTAAACACAAATTTATACGAACTATCAACGGCCAACCAATCCTGAAATAGGGCAAAAGAGCTCTTTCACAAACAGCGAGGAAATTACCCATTTCGCACCAAAACCCTAATCAAACAATAAATTAAATTGGAGGGGAAATACATAGCCAAATAAATATATCATGCATAAAATGCAAGACATCGTTCAATTTTGACATGCTACCAACAAGTCTAACAGCTGCACACTACATACATTCACTGTGTGACAAAAGTGAGACTGGCACAGATGACACTACAATAGCCCATCTAACTAAATACCACACAGACACTATAAAAAGAAACTCTCAACAAATTTCCAGCAGAACATTTCTAAACTCGCTCACATAAAATCCAATGGCCAACCTAAACTTATCCAGTTGGTACAGCCTTGACTTGCTTCATACAACATGAAGTGGAGAGTGAATGGCATCTAATTCGGTGCCAGAAGCAAATGAACAAATAATCTGGCCTACATGTCAAACTCATTAAGATTAAAGAAAGAAAGAAAATAACTTATCTACCATCACCTTCTTCCCTAGAGTTGGGCTGAGGGAAGATTATGTGCGTGGCATCCAATGGCTTCTCAGCAACCACTCCCAAGTGTCGTTTCACAATGTCCTTCAACTTGGCAGTAAGGATCTTGTCCACCTCAGGCCTCAGGTAAATGGCTGGCTGGACAATAACCTTGTTCTGGACAAGCGACCTTTGGATCTGCATGAACATCTCCACATTGCGATCCATGCGTGAAGGCGACTGAAAGTCAAATCGCCTCCTGAAAGCAGATTTATGCACGACTCACTTGCAAGACATGAATGCTTCCCAAGAATATAATGCACTGAAATGCAATAACAAAATGGCCATTCAAGATATCATCTGCTCATCTGCTGTCCAGTAAGGTTATGGCAAATGGTTCTCAACTAGACACGTTACCAGTAGCAGCAGCAGCTGGTATTAGAAAAGTCAGAAGATGAATACAGACTATTACAGCACAGATTGAATGCTAAAACAATGCAGAGCTGTACTGCAACCCAGCGCGTCCACAGGTGGCGGATAGTGGAATGCCCTTCAGTATGAAGGGTAGCTGCAAAACGAATAAGCAGTAGCAGACCAAGTGGCAATTCCACCAGGGTGCAGTGGGGTGGTGACTGGCAAAACCACCTCCTTTAACGGCCAGCTATATATGTTTTCCCATACATTTTAGTACACGCTGGTCGTTAAAGGGTTAAAAACAGCATATACCTAGTGACGGTGTTGTGGCATGACGAGATCAGGTCACCATTACAATAAACATGGCCCCTAATGCCCAGTGGGTACCTTGGGAGAGGAGCAGGGCTAGGAGACGGAAAACTCTGATGCTAAACCGCTACTTCGCCTCAGATTACTACAGCAGAGCCAGTCCCTAGCCTGGAAACAAGAGGAGGGTCGGTCGAATGGGTGCAGATACGTTGGTCGTAAAGAAAAAAGATGATAGAAATCCTATACACATTATGACAACACACCGGCTTGGACGTCACATGAGCCTAGCCCAGAACTGAAAAGTCTGGAGAATAAGCAGTCAAATATGCAAAATGGACACCTACGGGCCTTTGGCCCTTGGATTAAATGATGACGATGACTCTCTTTAGACAATAATGGGCTCCTCAGAAATGGTACTTCTAGTCCTCTGTGAGTGCAGAAGGTCTTTGACTTGATTGATTGATATCTCAGTCGGGACACAATGACACATGCATGACAAAATGGCATGTAGAAAGTACCCACGTCCCTTGGGTCGTCTAAGCATCGTTTTAGAGTACCAATATAGGCATGGGTATATTGGGTAACAATATTCACTACAAAACAATATCTAGAAGTAACTATTTTTTCTTCATACTATTTTCTATTTTCACAATTATCATAACAGAAGCCTAATAATATCTTACCATCCTTGCTCAGCTTTAAATCTGAAAACTGAAGCCAGAATTTGACAAAGGCCACCACCGACCTTGAAGTCAAGAAAACATTTCATCTGCAAAGATAAACAGCTCAAGTTTGATAAAAAGCCTACATAACAAAATGTGTCAAATGTTAGGAGAATTCCAGCTGAGCAAACCCTTATGCCTTCAAACCCATAACCTTTAACCTCGACTTTACATAAGGCTTGCCATAATTCACATTGTCAGATACTGGCCAAAATTCTGTCAAACTTCGGCAAACGGTGTAGGAGATATACTTGCTCTCTATAGAAGATAGAAGGAAGAAATGGATGGACGAAATACATGAAAAAACCGGAATGAACCTGGAGGAACCAAGGGACACGACTTCAGAAAGAAAGAAATGGAGAGAGCTGATCGTGACGGTCGCTAGAGTTCAACGAACTGACAGCACAAGGTTACAAGGTATAGACATGCCTACAAATTTGGCCAGAACAGTGTATACAAGACCAAAGCATGACCTGAGATCTTCTGCTCATAAACTGAGGTTAAAGCAATACATTGGCCAATCTATCCGACTCGAGTTAAGCCTTTGGTAGATCTCCAGATTGTCTCAAAATGAAGAAGTCAAGAATGAAACCACATCCAAACATACCTGTAAGCATTCAAACTGTGCACTGCACTCATGCCACATCTTGCCATTTTTATGTGCATATAAGTTTGGCATAAGTTGTCTAATATCACAGTCATTTAGAAACCATAAACACTCAAATATGCGCCAAACCTTATTCATCAGTCAAACAGCAGTAGATCAGAGGATAACTCACAGGTAGCTTTGTCAGCGCTGGTTTGCTGATGCTCTTGCCAAATGCATCTTCTTGAAACTGAAGAAGCTGAACAACAAGACTTGCTAGACTCTTGTTGGTTGGGGGCTCTGCCTGTATATACTTAATACAAACACACAAACGCTCATTAAAAAACAAAATCGATAACATTCAACTCCTGTCTGTTCAATAACAACTACATACTACACACGTATCAGAAAATGAACTAAGTGCCTGAAACCAAATTAATTGCTTAGAACTGCAATTGCACTTTCTCTAATTACCTTATCTCCCACCAGATGCAGGTAAGTTCACTAAAGAGCAATCATAAACACGATAAATGTTAACAATTTATTAAAACTTCAATATACATACATGGCAGAGAAGAACAATAGTCAGGAGCAAATCCCCAAAACCCAATCTACAGAAACAGAATTTCTGCTAAATTCGTAAAATTTATTTTATACTCTAACATAAAACTATATATACAATAGGGTGCTTCTAAAAATGAAAAGCTGAATAAGGGCATTCTCCAACCCACCATTCTGCTTCATTAGCTCTACACATGATACAATTCAATTGTTATTAAAAACAAACAATATTTAGAACTTGACCAAAGCGCACAAAGTTTTTACAAAATGCTCAATGGTTCGTCAATATTTGACTGTTGTTAATGTGCAACTTTTTGCTGCTATATGACAGTTTACTGTGACTTGGCTTGCATAATGGCTGCAGCTTTGGTTGGAGCTGAAAATGGGCTTCTATGGTGCTCATCAACCTGTATAAGGTACTGCTTTTGCTCCTTATTTCTGGTAATGGAAGAGTTGAATTCCTGAATGAGGGCAATTCGGCGCTCAGCCAGGTCATTGACGAAACAAATTTCCAGACTTCTGCAATATTCTGACTGCTATTCCCATTCGCTTTGATCGAGTTCCAGAAAAGTTTCATCCAGGTTAGGAATCCCAAAAAATTCCATGGTTCATTTTGTGACAAAATCGTGCAAATCCTTGCTCACAAGCTCACTGAATGGCAAGTTGCCTTTCAGAGGATTGTCAGAACCATCGCTATGTTTCAGGGCTGCTACCATCATTTTTATTTCGTCGAAGGACTCATTCATGTCAAAGAAAGCAAACCCTGTCATCTGCTCAGACAGATACCACAGATGGCGGCTGAAAGCTGTTGTGATGACTTTGGCAACAACCTTGTCTTCAAACAGATTCAACCTACAGATAAGAGCAAGGTCGTTCCAAGGAGCTATAGTTGCCGGTGGAATCTGGAACCAGTATCTCACGTATATGCAAGTTATAAACATAGATACTTCTTTCAAATGATCCCAGACTTGCTTGTCATAAGATGTTCCATGACGAGATAACTTTGGTCTATCAGTCAATGGAAGCTAGCCATGGGGGAACAACCCCATATTATAAATAAATAGCCATTGCCATCCAACGAGCACAATGAACTACTCCAGGATACAAAAAATTTATACCTCGAGGAGGAACTGTTCCAAAGAAAATGATAGTGAGCTCCAAAAGTTCACGGTAGTCATCTCGAGGCTGAAATTCGTTCAATTGAGAAACAGTAAATTTTATGATATTCTTTCTCCACGGAGAAACTACAGATGCCATACTTTTATCTTCCATTGCTGTGGAAAATTGATTCTTGATGTGAGGCCAGTAATCTCAGAATTTACTGAGTTTGATACATCATGGAGGCTGATGACACGTTCCAACATGATTTCTGACATGTGGTGACTGCAAGTTAAGTTTAAAACTTGTTGTTGAAATTCCTGCTCGAGTCTGACACGTACTACACCATTGACTTCTGTATTTGAAGCGGTAGTGTCAAAATATAAACCTCTGATATGGCCCTGTAATCCCCATTCATCTATGGTCTATATAATTTCGCAAGCCATAGTAGATGCTGTTCCATCATGGAGTTTTGTAACAGATAACAGTCTTATGACGTTTTGACCAAGGAACTAGAATGGGAAACCTGTCAACTTTCACTCTTCCAGGTGCTATGAAGTCGTGCATATTCGTGCATCTCAGTGTAGCATTAAATAATTTACAAAGTGCATTGGGCAATGTAATATTACCAACATTAACAATTCCTTATTGAAGATTTTAAAGTGATGATAAATGTAAACAAAGTAATAAGTTTAAATATTAAACTATTGTTGCTTAAACATGAATGCTACAAGATGGCTGTTGGTCACATGGCCAATGACCTTTGACTAAATCTGGAACACAAAATAATGTATTCTGCCTCAGATAGGCTCATTAAAAAATACTCTTCCAGGTGCTATGAAGTCGTGCATATTCGTGCATCTCAGTGTAGCATTAAATAATTTACAAAGTGCATTGGGCAATGTAATATTACCAACATTAACAATTCCTTATTGAAGATTTTAAAGTGATGATAAATGTAAACAAAGTAATAAGTTTAAATATTAAACTATTGTTGCTTAAACATGAATGCTACAAGATGGCTGTTGGTCACATGGCCAATGACCTTTGACTAAATCTGGAACACAAAATAATGTATTCTGCCTCAGATAGGCTCATTAAAAAATTTTGAATAAAATTTTTTAATTTGATTAATGAAAATTGTTTGGTCAAGTCCTAAACATTGTTCAGATAAAAAAATATTTCGGATATGCAGTTTTCATGCCAAGTGGCACCGAATGGTGGGTTGGAGAAATAAAAATAAATAACTTTAATTTTTTACATTATGGATGGAAGCACCCTAATATACAATCTGACCTTTTGAAATATTTTCACATATTCTACTCCGGAATCTGGTTCACCAATTCAATTGTTCTTTGAAAATTTGGCCAATTTGCATTTTCATTATTTTTTGGGAATCAGGTTTTGATGATTATCATATGCTCAATTGCTCATGAATTCATAACTAATCAGTGGCTATTGTGAAAGGATATATACCTTCATATAGTACATATATATATATATATATAAATATATACGACATATACCTTCTGTGGAAGAAAGTTCCACTGCACTAGAAAAGAAAATTTACTTCTTCAGCCAAAAACCTTTGCACAGGCACATCGCTTCAATCAGTTGGTTGGCTCCACGCTTGTGCATGGGTCCACCACTGGTGGCTCTTTCAGGTTACTATACATAAACTAATGTACAATATTCGGATAAGATGACAATGTCATTTAAGCTAGCGCCTCTTGAGTAGGTATCTTGATCGGGCGCAGAAGCAAATTTTCTTTTGTATTGCGGCAGAACTTTTGTCCGCAGAAGATTCGTCCAGTAGCTATACATGATTTGCAACAATCAATCATAGTGTCACATAATGCAGTCACGCCATAACATAATGCCATCACATCACGTCATGACCACATCACAACATCATGCCATCATGTATCACATCAGCATTTCCCAATTTTTTTTCGCCATGGAACCCTTTTGATATTAAGTTTTTGTGGCGGAACTCTTGTCCAAAAAGAAACATGTTCTGTTGTAGGCGCATATGCTTGATAATGCAGAAAAAAAAAGGTCAATGCCTATGTTAGATCAAAAACAACACAAACATTGAAGCCAATGACATATGAATTCTCTATCATAAAAATTCATACACAGCTATTAAGCAAAAAGACTCCTATGAATAATTCATATAATTTAGTATAAATTGTCCCAAAGTTTACTGTTCACACTGAAATTCTATCGTGGAACCCTTATCTTAACCTCATGTCATTTAACCCATTAGGCTATCATAATAGACCTACATAATATGAAGCACATGAACATAACAGACCCTCACAAAGCCTAATCTTACCATCCCACCATGCCCAACCTCTTTGACATAATTATGTTATAGCATTACTATACACAATTATCACTATATTTCATTAATAAAATTCATTACGTAGGGCTCAACCGAATTTTCGCTTCGAGCCAAATAGTTGGTATGTAGCCGGTATTTGGCCAAATAATAGCGGTCAGAAAGAATTCGAATAGTGGTCACATAACATCTGTTTCTTCATAAGCAGCAGCTGCCATATCGAGTGGACTGAAGTAACTCTTTACTTCCTGGGTCATGGTATCGCAGTGTCAGCTGTATCATTTCTAAGTTTAGTTACATTAGTTTCATTCCTAGTTTACACAGATTGGCAATAGGATACAGAGTTACATTTAGTTAACTGTTTACTTCTAGTTTATGTATTTAATTTACTGAACTGAAACTATTGCCCACATTTGAAATTTGTCGGTAGATCTAATATGTATACAATTTGTATTCGGCTGAATAGTTGATCCAATTATTCATATTCGAAGGAATAGTAAAAGTCAACTATTCGGCAAAGCCCGACTTATGTCATCTTTACATATCATTTATATATGCCACTGTGGCGCAATGAACGCTGTACCTTTTTTTATGCCCCATTGCAAGTGTGCAATAATGGCTGTACTTACTTACTTACTAACTCATGCTATAAGTGTTATAAAAGTTGTACTTACTTAATACATCATATGAAACACATCCCTCTTGAAATATGTACTCAGCGATTACAAAATTTGGGTAAACCGTAATTTAATCTGTTAATATTGTAAATTTTTCGAGGCTGTTAAATTATTTACATACAAATGACAGTCACTTTAGAGAATAGGAAACCTTTTATTAACAACTGTAGCTTAAATGGAAGCTGGATTGATGAAAAGAATCATGTTTAGCCGCTTTGATACGAGAATGTCTGTACGACGAATGTAAACAAGTCGTGCATGCAAAAACTCGATTGATGAAAAGAAATATACCTAAAAGGAAGCTGGATTGATAAATAGAATTATCTTTAAATGGAAGCTGGATTGATGAAAAGAAATATAAACATTTATACATAAATGGAAGCTAGATTTCATTTGTTTTTGGTGTTTCTTAATTTAAGAGCCTAAAGTACGGGATAGAGAAAATGAGAATAATTTAAGAGCCTAAACTACGGTTTAACCCAGAATTTCGTCTATAGAAAATACCCACGATGCCAAATGTGTGCCGCTTATTCTATCAGTAGCTAATCAGCTAAATTTAATATGCCAGAATAGGAAATAGAATGTTTGCGCGTTAAACCATTCCGTCCCTGTGACATTAGTACACACGGGTTTTAGTTTAACCACGTCTAAGTTTTTTAATAGAATTATTGCGTTCAGAGTTCATTTCAATTACCTTTTTATAGTTTTTTTGAAGCCAAGTCCGTACAGAATCAAACTGAGCCACAGTCTCGGGAGACTCAAAATATTTAATATTAGGTCCACCGTCTTTCTTTCTTTGCACAGCCATTGTTAACAACGGAAATCGGATGTGAAGCACTACAGCGCTCGTGAACAGACTGGTGCTCTGCACTGCATTATGCGCTTAGGCGTCGAATCAAATGGCGCTTTACCAATTTCAAAATTCGAGAATTGGGAGTTATAATTTGCTTAATTGGCTTGTTTGAAAGTTCTACCTATGCCTTTGCTTCATTTATTTTTAGCTCAAAAACATACGACTAAATTGAGTGGTTCATTTAAAATAAAATAAAATTTTGTGCATCCAATATTGAACTTCCACAGCGCTCTCGAAGTCTTCGTGAATGCCATCTGTCATACGACTCAACAGAGGTGCAATAACTAAGATTTGTTTAAATCAAAAGTTGGTTTTTTGTTTTATTTGTTTTTGTTTAAATTGCCATTTTTGGTTTTTTTGTCAAAAAACCAAAAAAACAATATGTTGGCAGCCCTGCGGCTCATACGATCCCGTCTTCCAAAATGAGGAAGGAAACGTGAAACTACCTCACTCATCTCATCTCCGAATGGCGTAGGCCTAGAGCAATGGGCTTACCTTAGGGCAGAAAACTCAGAACTCATCATCATACTCATCATCATACGTTACACTTGGTTTATGCCTTCGTGGACCTGCGTTGGTATCCAAGGCCAAAGACCAATAATTTGGGTACTACCGTACTACGAACGCGGTACAAATATAACTAATATAACATAATATAACTATATTATAATATCTATATTCCTTGGTTAACACCTATGGTTGGTGCAATTCGTATTTTAGTTAATGCCGGAAATCCGCTAACGAGACTCGAAACGGATGTTAAGATCGAAGGCAATAAATAAATAAATAAATAAATAAATTTCGAATTTCTATCTGTTATTAATTGTAGTGAATCAGATATGGAATATAGATAGTTTTGGAAAAGTATGTATATTGTCTTTTATAGTTCATTTAGTATATCTTGGCTGTAAAAGTTACTTTTCATAGCACGATCGTTACAAGTAGGAGATCAATGTACAGACACCATGGATAAGACCTTTAAAAATGCGTCAGAAATAAAGCTGCAACCTAATATGTACATGATGTGACGGTAATTCAGAAGAATATGACGCTCTTTAGCGAACAACATAGCCGCCCCGAATGCGTAAAATTTGCTGTAGGCCTTAGTGTGTCCTTTGATACGTTCTATCATTATTATTATTAAACGAACAATTTCTACAGCTCCATAACGCAACCATGCCGCTACAAGGGCGCTTTACAATAACAGTCAGCAAACAACAAGAAAGCCATACTATGACAATAATTACATCAGTTCGTCAGGGATATGCCTTCATATAAACAGGTGAGATTTGAGTCGTGCCCTAAAGATCTCAATCGATGCCGCAGAAAGCACCGCAGACGGGAGGCTATCCAGCAGCACAGGCCAGCCGCAGAGAAGGCACAATCGCCGAATTTGGTCTTGGTCCTGAGGACAAGGGCTTACTTATAGTTTCGGTGTCTGCAACTTACGCAAAAAATATACGTGTGCGCAGACACGGATTACATATATAATGAGAACATAGGCAATTGTAATACAGTGATAACATGTGCACAGTAAGACCTATAATTTGTTATAATTATGCATCACGAAGGTCAGTTAGGGTCAGGTTAGGGTCAGTTAGGGTTATGGTTAGTGCAGTTTTAGACATATATACGAACATTCATTTGGAAGTATTTTGTTCTGGCAGTGGACCAACAGATCAAAATATTATGCATAAATTGAGGACCCCAAAACTATAAGTAACCGGGGACAAGAAAGTCTCCACGCGTGGCTCTACGCAGCTGTAAACCAGCTGAACACGATGACGTTAGTCTGCATAAATCTGCAATGTATCACGGAATGACACCAATCTGAGCAGCATCAAATGGCAGCGACTTCTTGCAAGATTTGATGAGATGCAGCTGGCAGAAGCATCTGCCAATGGTCGTGGTAACATGTAGTTTCATCAACATATCAGACTGTAACGTTATGCCTAAATCACTGACAGACTCCAGCGGTGTTAGAATGGCCTGAGTACATGCAGAGGAGAGAGATTGAGTCTACTGTATCGGCCATAAGTCGTGCAGCACAGAAGTTCGACAACCTCTCAATCGCAAAGACCTTGTGCCTACGTGAACTGTTGATCTTGGACGAACTGTTACTGGTATAAAGCTGGGAGTCGTCAGCATAAAATGTGACGATACACCAGCTCGGCCGCCAATGTTCCATGGTTGGCAGTATAGTGTAAAACAACAAAGGGTCCAAGGACTGACCCCTGAGGTACTCCGAAAGCATGTGGACGGAAGGCGGCGACAATGCCATTGAAATGAACCGACTGCATCCTGCCACTCAGGTAGGAGCGGAACCAAGTTAGTGCCACAGACCCGATGCCGAAGGTCTTCAACAACCGCTCTATGAGAATGTTTTGGTCTATGGTGTCGAACGCCACGAATAGATCAAGAAGACCAAGGATTGCATGATCACCAGCATCGACCGCCTCGATAAAACCATTGAAAACTGTTACTAGCACCGTCTCAGTAGAGTTAAACCTTCTGTAAGCAGATTGATGATGAGGGAAAAGATCTGAGGATGTTAAGAAGTCTGTGAGGTGTTGGCAGACAACACGCTCGAGCAGACAGTTATCATGACATAAATAAAAAACTAGAATATTGCTAGAACTTTAGTTTCTCTTGGTATTTCTGGTATGTTACTCAGTTTGCTTCATTCTTTTTTGGATGCCTGCATTGACTTTGCTTGTGCATGGGCTCACCACTGATGACTCTTTTCAGCATACTATGCCTAGTTTTGCTAATAGATACAATATATTTTGACTTGTTAACTGTGACTTTTAGCATCATCGAGGCCAGAACAGAGTAGATATCTTCAAGGGGCAGTATATAAATGTTTGATTTCATGACATTGCATTCAACCTGCACACTGCTCAAAGTGTTTTGTATTTAATGTATGCATGAGATCAACAATCATAGGTTGGAGTTTGGAGACCTTCAGAGTTACTGCCAAAGTGCATTTCTATCGTGCATATTCGCTGTTACAAGTTCTGTAATAGCTGAACATTGATATTATATTATCACTGGATCTGGATGCAGATCCAAGGTGAACATTCTGTCTGGTGTGAACCTGCCTGGCAGACCCTTAGCACAGGATGGGTGGAAATTTCAGAAACAGTTTGTCAATATTGGGGAAAAAATAGTTTGTGTTAAATGTGATATAACATATAATCCATTCCTCCCATCATCTGAAGTGAACAGATTTGTTGTTGTGTCTTTATAATTAAAACAAAATGGTTATAAATGTGGTCAAACCCAGCAGTCCTTCAGTGTCATTGTTGTGAGTCTAGTACAGTCACGGCTTCAGTCATAAATTGGCGAATTCATACGTTCAAGGCATCAAGCATTCATGACTTTGAAGTTCGAATGTTTTTGGATGCCCTACTCTTTGTTTTTGGTTAATGCCTCAAGTAAATCCACTTTGCTCTCAACTTCTTTGCCTCAGGAAATAAATTCTTCATTTGCTTCAAAACCGCACATGTGATGACCTTTCGAAGAACTGACTGCTGGGTAATTCTACGGTAATTTTTACATTCCTCCTGCTGCTCATGTGCTTGTAGAATGGGTGTATTATTTGTCTTCTAGGATGGGACTGTTTTGTCTGTCTGCCAGTACCTTTTATTGCATGCCTGAGCTGCCTAAAACCACACTTTTTACTCTCATTTAGCCTCTCGAACAAGCCTTGTACCAGGAGGACAAGTGGAAATTATTTGATATAGTTTAAGTTGTGCATGGATGTAATGTAATGCAAGTCCTTGAAAATATCTCAGCGCCCACAAAAGCCACGTCAGGGAGACCAGCTTATTAACTGGCGCTATACCAAATCAAGTCCGCAACAGCCAATCCTCTCGTTTCTTTCCGGTGCCAGGTCGAAATCAGGGGAGTCAAGCCGAGGAGACAGCATGGTGCTACGGTGGTAGTTGATGATGAGGGTGGTCATATGGTGGTGCAGGAGTAGAATATGGATAGGACACCTTGAAGAGTCTGGTTTTCAGTTGTGAGTGGAAAGATAGTGAAAGCGGAGGAGAGGTTATATTTGGAGGTGAAATGTGGGATCAGCAAACTGAAGGAGTTCTTTTTGGGAGTCTGTGTCAAAGGGCTGGAGAAGCACATACTAAGGAGCGGTTGCAGAATTTCAGAGATGATGAGATTGGGGGTCGAGATAGAGAACGATATGACGATGAGGGAGTTGATCCGGGCGGTTGGATTGTAAGTAGTTTACGAATGTAAGAGGGTTGATGAGAGGTTTGAAGTGTGTTGTAGGTGACAGATACAGTTTTGTAGTGGATGCGTTGAGGGACAATGAAGTGATTTGAGAATAGGAGTTATATATGATGGCGTTTTGGGGTTTTGGTGACTGCGCGAGCAAGAACATTCTGAATTGTTTGAAGGCATTTTATTTGAGAGGAAGGGCTGCAAAAGAGACAGTTCATCATTACGATATAGTGGTTTGCTTAAAATGTTATATGACATATTTAATGTATTTTTCCCAGGATCTGTAGTTAAAAGATTTGTTGTTTGTATCATTGTATGTAAAACAAAACTTGACAAGTTAGAAATGTGATCAAAACTTATATGGGTCATTGAGCATACGGTAGGAGCATTTCTGTCAGACTCGTATGCTCACGGCGCTGAGTGGTCAGAAGTTAAGGTGCTTTTTGACCCCCTTGTCTTTATTTCTGGCAACTAAAATTACTGGAATGCTGGACAAAGTAATTTTGTTATTTTTGTTGTAGGTGAATAGTTTTGATAAGAAGGATGCCAACACTTCCTTCACAAATCATGTTAAATGTACATCTGGCAGCTGTTTGAGAGTGTATGCACACTGGATGTCGCTCTGTACATTATTATTTTAAACCTATGATATCGCTCAAGGTGATCAATCACATGACTCAGCTTTCTACTCGGATAGGCGGTGCCAGTCAGTTATGAAATTGAGTCTTGTTTAGCCCTTTAATAACAAATGTTTACTAAAATGTAGATGCAAAATCAATGCAGCTCATTGTTAAGGGATTAGCTAGCTATCATGTGTTCCTACTATTTCATAATATTTCATATTATTATTATACATGCATCGGTAAAGTCACCAATCAACTGTTTGCACATGTATTGAACTAGGGACACTATTTTGATGGATTGTCTTCTTGTGACTACATGCTAACAGTTTTTACACTGCATGTATATTTCTGTATTTCATGTGTATGTCTTTGGGTGAAACCAGTGACTGGTCACTGGTTGTTGAACCAAGTAGATGACAGGTAGGCATGTTGTTGGATGTTGGTGGATTGAAGACAACCGAAAGAGACATCTAACAATTGTCGTTCCCAGATACATTTATGGGAATAGTGCAGCTTTTATCAATTATGTGCCTATATGGCTTCTTATGAGTTATTAATTATGAATTTCTTTGATATTCACTGATTTTTTTGTTAATGTTGCTGTTTCAGATTGTTTGTCCTGCATATTTGCCGTGCTGATCATCATCAGGTGGCCTGTTTACCATCTTCTTACAATCATCTGATGAATCTACTTATACTTATTGTTTTGAAATGATTTCACAAGTACTGGAGTTTCACAGAGAAATGAGAAATTATCGAAATTATCCGTTTGCTTCAGAGTTTGTTGATAATACGGAGGAAGAACAGACAGACGCTAATGAAATTAACAAACCATTAAACTCTTCAGGTAGGATGAGACATCTTCCTGCCTATGATCTCATTATAGAAATAAGGCATAACCGAGTAGACAATTTCCACCAAATACTGAATCTGAGTATTTGGATGCACTGTTTGTCTGATCTGGGTACGGATTGAATAGTAGTGGCAACTCTGGCCCTGCGAGTACCTCCTGCAGGCGAAGCTTAAAATTTGAGACTTTCATCACTTTCACTGTTTTGCGTAATGAAGAATTGGCAAAATAGATGTTTGTGCCTGTAATAACTGCTAATACGGTTTTAAATTTTGAATTGTCATTGTCAGATTGTTGAATGCTTATAAAAAAATTACTCAATTAAAAAATAGTTATTTTTGATTATTTGTTTGTGTAATATTTGCCGATGCGAATTCTTCCAAATAGTCTTGAAAAACGGGATATTCGGCCGAGGCAATTTCCGATTATGTCCTGTATATTAGGGCATAACTGGAAATCGCCTGGGACATTCGCCTCGTCCGAATATTGGACTATTCAGAAGTATTGGCCTCGGCAAATATTACACCCGCAAATAGCTAAAAATAACTTTTTAGTTCAAATAATTCTTTTGGAAAAAATAATATTTTTTCATCAAAAAAATTTAGGACTTAACAGACTTACGATACTTATAAGTCATTGATTAATTAAACAAGAATTTAACATTCCATTAAATTTTTTTAAAAATAATTATGTTAATTTACATATTTTAATTTCTTTTGGTTGCATTTCCCAGGTGGCAACCAAATCAGTAATTTTCCCGCTTAAATCTGGCTCCACCCACTTTCCGGTAAACATTAGATGTCGTTGATGATTTCATATTTCAAATTTTATAACAAAGATTCACATTTTTTTCACAAATAAAGTTATTAAATAATAAATATATTGTTTTAGCCTAGGGATATTGCCATAGACTCTGCATTGACTAAATATAGTTCCCCATAGCTGTGCACATGGCAGGTTAACTGCGCTTTGCCTACGGATGGTACTCACTGGTAGTGGTGGAAGCAAAATATACAATTGTGTACTAAAAGAAAGATAAAAGATAAAAGATCAATTTTTAATGAAATTATGGTACATCTTTCAATATGTTTTAAATGAAAATCACGTGCGAAACATGAAAAATAACATGAAATAATATCATTCACTGAAAAATAGTTCTTCATCAGCTGTCCATTTCTAAATGTTTATTGATAAGGCCTTGCTAGTGGGATTCTTCCCTTTTGGAGTGATTTGTTTGTAGATTGCTGTACTATTTGTTACCTATTATTGAAATATAAAAAAATATCCTAAAATTAATATGTAGATATGAACACTTGTCTGTCATTGAAACAAATAAATGATTGATTGTTTGACTAATAAGTTGTTAGTGTTTAATAAACAGTGGTTTCTGTATAGTTTATGAACCTCATGTGTTTAGAACCAGAAGTTGATTTTTCAGGTCTTGTAAAGAGCAGTTTGATTGTTCATTTAAGATCCTGAAATCCTGATAAAACCAGTTCCATTCCTCGATGACCAATGGAAGAATAAAGTGGTGATTGGTTGTACCATTGCTGTTGCTCTGGAGGTTCTCATAGTGCTTCTCATGGTCATGTATTGGAAGCAGATCAGATGGACATTACGGAAACTCTCCTGCCCCTGTGTAAGATGACTTTTTTTTATCATTTATCATTCTTAGCTTGATGATGATAGTTTGATGCTGACTTTACTAGTTAAGCACATACCTTTGACATCATTCTGTACTTTTGGGTACACTTTCACGTGTGCAATTATTTATGCAACCTTGCAATTACAGCATATCACATGTTTCCTAAACTGGAATTTTAAAATCTTTTATTTTGAAGATTTTTTAATAACATCTGGCAGCCATCCACAGATAGGAAAAAAGTATTTCAAGCCACCTTTAACTAGGTCTTTGTGATAGCTGTATGGTACCATTTTTTTCTGTTTTTTGGAGATTTGACCTTTCCGTGAGTACCTAATTCCATGATACCATCCCCTAGGGTGACACTGTGCTTGGAATGGATGATAATGATGAGTTTTCTGCCTGAAGGCAGGTCCTTTCGCTTATATGCCACCTGGAAATGAGATGAGTGAGGTTTTTTCTCGTTACCTGCCTTAAAAAGTTAAAAACAATTATTATGGATGGGTGAGCAACTTGTCCAAGGTTGCTTTGCAGCAAATTGAATCAGAATCAAACTTGCAACCTCTGGTTTCAAGAAACTGAACAAACCATTACATCGATGCATCCCCACCACCCCACCTTCAGGTATGCCTGAAACTCGGCCAGAGAGACATGGTGATTATTTTAAGAGGTTATTAGATTATTGTCTTGGACACATGACTTTTTCAAGCTATTGTGTCTTCTGTGTAGTTAGATAATTGTTATCATGCAATTGTATAGCACTGCATTGAAAAATACCAGTCAAAGGCACTTCCAACTTGACATTGCATTCTTGATGGACTGACCACAGCTGCGCTTCTATGCTATGTGTGGGAGTTTAGAGTGGATGGACAAGTAGGTTATCATTAGCAGCAGAGTGAAAGGGTTTACGGTCATGTATGATTGCACATTGCATCTTTAGGTTATCAAATTCCTACCACTTGAAACTCGACCAAACCTAAGTATGCACAAAATAACCGAGGTACAGTATTGAATAAAGATTGGAGTGTACTAATGTAGGATTCAGCTCACTCAGGTAGCACTACGATAAGTGACCCTAGGGAATATAGATTCAGGTATCAGGGCTATGATGGTTAAGGATCTGCATACCTGTTCTAAATCAGATAAACTGGACTTTCTCAGGATTTAGCTGGATGACTTTCAAGCACATGAACTGTAGTCAAAAACCAATGAAACATGTCGAATTGCAATATCTATAAATTGTCTAAAGTTAGGGACAGTAGAAATTGTACACAGTAGTTAACCATGTGGCTGACTTATTAATTCTGAACTAGGACAAGTGTATGTAATTCATTCATCCATGGTGGACATTTATAGAATGCTCTTTCAAGGTTCACCCAGCCATGACCAAAAAAAGAAGTCTTAAGATTACAATAGAATAGAATGTATAAGAAAAGACATATGACTCTCTCTGAATCATTTACTGATTTTTCATTATCCTGTGATGAAATTCTGTGTGTGGCTTATCCGGATGATATGGACTTAAGTACACGTGATGAAATGCCTTATTCTAATAAACTTTTCATCATAACTCTAATTCAGAGCTAATGTTAATGGCTTCCTCTCCACAGAGAAGAAATTTTACTTACCATAGGTGTCTCTTTGGATTGGCAAGCCTGTACACCTTGCAGAACGATCTACTGTTTTGAATGTTGACATCCAGATCGTAATTGTAATTGTAAATGAACATTTTTAAAGCGTTATCAGTGGCGCATATGCAATAGAGCAAGGGTACTGTGGTTGAACCATGAATTTGGAATGGGTGGTTGGCCAATTGAAATAAGCTAACAAGAACATAAGACCAGAACTTAAATCTTCCCAAACCTTCATTCCATCATAGCCTGAAATTGACCTGTTGATAGTTCATTTATGCTGCTCAAGATATTCTTTGAGGTGACACTATGTAGATATCCAGTTGAATCAAATGTGTACTATTGATATAATATAGTGAATTACCGATAATAGTACTTTTTTAAGAGTCCCATTGTTTTGTTTCATTGATATGGATAGAAAGACACATTATGAGCGATAGAAACCCTTTCAAAACACTTACCGGTTTTTGTACCAGTATACTGATCTGTTTGTATAATTCAAATACTACCTGTCAAATAGATTCTTTTAGGGAATCCTTTAGTTATAAAACATCTGTGAATAGCTTGTCTTTCCTTTTCAGACATCAAAGAGTCAAGGTTACAGCATTTACGGTTTCCTTGGTATCTGAACATTCTATGACATATTTTTGGAACATCTTACAAAATTACTGCTATCATTAATCTTTTGTCTTTGTGTTCTTAGGATTACTTTCAGCAGAGAAGACGTCGTCACGAACCAATGCAGAGACAGGAACCGACTTATGAGACAAACATAGATCTAGAGAGTGATGATGATTCACTCCCTGCTGACCACGAGATGCAGATCTATGCGCCTCAGAGCAGCCGTGGAAGAGACCCCGAGGAGGAGGACAGGTCGTCGATACAAAGTCACCACTTGAGGAGAGGTCATCATGCATCTTCCAGTTCCTCACACAGATACAACAACATTGGTTTTCCTTCTGAGGCGGATTCTAGAATTAATCATTATATTAACGATGGCGATGATGATGACGATGATGATGATGGTGAAAATGCTCAAAGGACTCATTCTTCCGGAGAAACACTGGAAGGCAGCCATCCACAACGGTTCTCTAATGATGTGGGAGAAGAGGGAAGCATGATGCAGGTGTATGCTATCATTCATAATATTACGGATGGAGATGTAAATAACAGCAGATAGTACAGAATGAGATCAATCTTGCTTTCACATCTAGACTAAGCCAATAAGAATAAAGAAGAGTTCCTATTATGGATTATTCAGTGCAAGTTGCATCAACACTGCTGAGCAATGGCTCCCTGACATTGCTTAACTTGTTGGCTTGTTTGGGTTAATGTCCACCTTCAGTGAATGTGTAAATGGCCAAAGTGTTAACACTTAAATTACGATAAGTCATTGACTGTCTGTGATTATTTTGAATGCCAAAGCAATCAATTTTCTAAGGGCGTGGACGCTGTGCTGTCAACCACCATTTGCTGTTAGGTCTATGACAGATTCAGCATGCGTTTGTGTACTGGCATTTCCAACATTGTGGTGCGCCAGTTGAAGGACTCTGCCGCTGGGATTATGCATTGCATCTGATGGAGGGGATAGATCTTTTTGTTCAAGAGGACTGATAATAATATACTAAAACAGTTTTCTTTGATGACCAACGGCGATACTGTACCATTGATGGGTTGACCTAGTTGACCACTGAACTGCACAATCTGGGATACAGATGATCCTGACAATGGAATAGCAATCTATTTATTTTGTATTAATGTGCATGCATCTCAGTTGTTAGGTTTTTTTAATATATTTCCATAAGCATTTTGACCAATGCATGCTATATTAATTATGTACGATGTAATTAAAGTTTTATGCAGAATAAGAAAACGAGATATAATGAGCAGTGGTACAACCTCAAATGTAGGATGCTATCAATGGCTGAGTGTGTGGCTAGTCACTGTTAGGTGTAGCAATAACCTTCCATGCTATCTGTCTTAGTAATGTTGTATGGATTTCTGCTGACATGTGTTTTGCCTGGAATGGTTCCGTTTATTAGCTACAAAGTCGATACATGGTGTAAGTGTAACTGGTATCCATACCAGATACACTTTACCAGATACAGTATCTTGAACTCTTTAACATTAAAGATTTTAAAATTCCAGAGTAGGAAAGTTGTGATATGCTGTCATTGCAAAGTTGCATAAATTATTGCACATATGGAAGCACACCCAATGTCACATATTCACAAATTTCAAACTGCAATAATGGACCTGCTTTTTGGCTTTATTGCACAATGCCACCTCAATTTAAATACTTGCTTGTATCGTAAGTAGTTTGCAGAGGCATCATTGGCAATGAGGTAAAAGGACCACAAAATTAAAGCAAGTTTTTGTTTATGTCAGTTTCCTATGGTACAATGTGAATTGAACCTCAAACATCAGTTGAAGTCTGATCGCTAAACCAGTCATTCCGCTATTTATTTGGAGTTTATGCATTGCTTTTTCTTCAAAATTCAGTATTCACTCAGAACTGTAAGTGCCATCCTCACCCAGTAAGCAGTGGTGCTAAAATGAATCTAACCACAGGATAACCTGTAAGAATAGTATAGTCTTTCTGGTAGCTTCATGAAATTGATGATTAGATAACATATACAGTTTGCTATGATTTTCAAATTTTTTTTTCAAACCTAATAGTTTTATACATAACTTATGATGAGACAATGCCGATGATTTTCTATTCAAAAATTTAGGATATATTTGGTTTTGTCTGAAAATAGGCATTTTGTAACTTGTGGTATTTATTGTAGTTGTACAGTGATCATCTTTTATAATCATATATAATTCAAGACTGAGCGTTCTGATCTTCATATATAGGGTGACACAAAAGTCCGTTCACCGTTTTCAAAATGCGTTTTCTCAGGAAGGGCTTCATCTATTTTTTTCTGATATTTTATAAGTTGACTAGTGAGTCAACTTATAAATGCGAGACAGTTTGTTCATCATATTCAGGGCTCGAAATGGACTGGAACGCCGTTCCTGTTCATAAAATGAAACAGTATCATAATTTCATTTCGTCAAATGTTCCAGAACGCATGAGAACACCGCTCCTGTTCTTCATGTGAAAATGAAAATGTCATTTCGTGGCCATTCTGCTGTTCAGCTTGTTCCAATTTGAAATTATTAAAAACTCCGATTGTAAAGTCCACTTTCTGTCCTGAATTAAAATACTAATCTTAAAAATTTAAATGAAGGGGCATTAGTTTAATGAGGTGGCAAACAGTGGCACCGCCTCACATTACTCTACTCATGGTTTATTTGCCTTTGACATCATTTTTATTAACTGTCAACATCATGTCTAAAAATAATTACAGTCAAAAAGGATGATTGTGTATTTGTGTGTTCATTTCTAAAAATCAATGAAGATTTTATTTTGAGATAAAAATAATCAGATTCAGAAATCAAACTATATATTTGGTAATTAATGACTTTAATGAATTGATCAAAAACAGGACGTCGTAAACGTGAAAAAAAAGAAGACACTGCCTATGAATTCATGTGTAAATTAGGCTGCTTTAATATGTAGGCATAATATTAATATACGGATGATGAAGTTTGAAACAGATACAGATTTATTACATGAACTAAACAGAATTATACTTTACACACTAAACAGCGAACAAAATAGTTCTTGTTTATGAGGTAATGCATATTTTATTATACATAAAATGCAAAATTTTATTTGATAAATCCCAACTTGCTCATTAACTCTAAGCTGAGTTTCAGACTGCCAGTACAAAATTGAAAAACGCAAATAACGATTGCCTTAATTATATAATTTTATAATAGTGACTAATTCATGTTTTTCGTTTAACCGTATAATTGTCATGTGAATGGTCCAATATATAAACTATTGTTCTGTTCTGTTTCGTGAAATTTTCCATTTCGAGCGCTGATCGTATTATCTCTGTAAACAAAATATTTCGCCGAGTAGACCATAACAATATTGCTATCTAGGTCTTACAGACGTAGGCTATTAGCGTGCAGTATTTTCGTTGTGCCTAATGACAGCACAGACTCTTATACGGCATAGATTTGGAAAGCGAAGGAAGTGTCCCAACTAATATCAATCTCCGCACTAGTTGGAGGCAACGTTTTTTGACTCGTGATCATTATGAATGCTGAGAGACAAAATACCGCAGAAGTTCTCAATACGAGAGAGATCCGGAGAGTTTTGGTGGCCTAATCCTGCGGCTTTATGCATGATGGGAGTTTGTAGTCTAAAAACACTTTGTCGTCATAGCTGATGTAACAGCGTACACCATCCTGCTGATTTTGTGCTGAACTCCCAATTAAGATGATTGTCAAGACATAACTTTTGTTGCAACACTGCCGTTGTCTCTCGAACGCTGGCTTCGCGTATTGCTCGAGAATGTTTGTAATGTAGGACTGCGAGTTCAGTCTGGTACCATTTGGCACAAAATGAAAACCTGTGAGACCTCTGGCCATCATAAATTATTCCATTGTTTGAAACTTATTTGTGACGTCGTTAATTCAGGATATAGCATTCAAAGTAGATAGCTCACGCATTTGTTTTAAAAGACCGCAAATGTAATAATCTTAGAAACTTTGTCATGTGCCCACAAAAATCGCGTCAGCTACGTGTGCAAACACTTAACTCACACAATACTATAGTATTTAACTGAAGATGAAAAGAATTATAAATATTTAGAAGCTAAATATTTTATTATAATCGCTCGTCCGTCAAGCAGAGGCTGATGATGAGGTTTTCACAAAGTCTCTCCACTTTTCTCTGTCTGCGATTGTGTCCATTGCTCTTCTCATATCCATTTCCCTTTCCTTGAGGTCTTGTTTCACATTATCTAACCATGTTTTTGTCTGTCTCCCTCGACTCTTTGTTCCCTCCACTTGGCAAAATAATGTCCTGCTGGTAATCTTTCCCTGCCCATTCTTGTTACATGTCCAAATCAGGTTATTCTTCTTCTCCTGCTAGATATATACGTGTCCCCAATTCTACGCTGGAACCACAAAGCTTTTCAATTATTATGTCGTTCACATACACAGCAAACAAATCAGGGGATAGAATACCAATCTGTCTAACACCACATGTTAGAGTTATTATGTACGATTATGTTGTCCCACATCACAAATGCTACACACAGACTATGAGAGTGGTTAAAACTTGATGAGGAACTTGTCTGTCCATCAGCTTATTGAATAAAACAGTGATTCACTTTTGTGAAAAGTTTCAGACATGTCCAAAGCACATAAGTTGACACTGGAACCATGATTTGCATCCCTCCTTGTTGCTTACAATCATCAGATAAAGGTCTTTTAAATGAGCCACAATGTAGAACAGTTATGGGCTCTCATTCTATTCTATTCTATTTACGGATTTATAATGCGCCTTTCACAGTACAACCTAATCAGAGGCGCTCCCAGTGCGAAAAACCCCTAGAGAAAAGAAAATTCTTGAGAGAACGAGCAGAAACAGTTGTGCTACTAGATAAGATTGCAGCACGAGTCACAGCAGGAAGACTGTTCCATAGCAAAGGGCCAACAGAGGCATAGGCACGAGGCTGAGTTGTGACAGTTCTAGACTGCGGTATTAGAAGATCATGACGGTCTAAAGAACGGAGAGAACATCCGGTGGTAGCTGAGATAGGTTTCCTGATAAGTTCACATAGATAGAGTGGAGCTTGACCCAACAATGCTTTGAATGTAAGTAAGAGAACTTTGAAATGAATCCTATCAGTCAAGGGAAGCCAATGAAGAAGTTGAGTCATGAAAGTAGAAATATGTGAGAAACGTGGAAGACAAGCGATCAAACAAGCAGCTGCATTGAGTACAGACTGGAGCGGAGTGAGGCAATGAGTTACAATAGTCAATGCGGGAGCAGATGAAGGCGTGAAGCATGGTCGAAAAAATGGTCGAAGACACAGATCGTCGGATGGCGCGTAGTCGCCGCAAATGATAGAAGCTGGACCGAGAGAGATTAGAGATATGTGCAGAGAAGGATAGAGTACTGTCCAGAATGATGCCCAGATTGTGGACATTTGTAGAGAAACTAAACTGAGGGAACCGCTTGGCAAGTAAAGCGTAATCAAGTTTAAGCAGCTGCTGGCGGGTGCCCAACCAGATCAATTGAGTCTTGGAAGAATTGAGTGAGAGACGGTTTGAGGACATTCAACAGTTGAGAGCAGAGAGTGATTCAATAGATTGGCAAAGAGCAAGTTGGTTGGAAGTGGAGCCATGCACGAAGGCCTGAACATTATCAGCGCAAAGGTGACCTGACGTCGAGTGCTCTTCAAAAAGGCGAGGAATATCAGCTGTAACCATGATATATAGAAGTGGACCCAGTACTGATCCTTGAGGTACACCAAATTGAACAGGTACCCAAGAACTGCGGGAGTCACCTAGGATGATCATTTGGGTACGATCAGTAAGATAAGAGTGAAACCAAAGAGGGAGACCACTAAGACCAAAGGACGTTTCAAGGCGATGAAGAAGTATATCATGATATCATTAGTATCGAATGCTGAAGATGCATCAAAAAGCCACAAGAGAGTGACATGGGACTTATCCATTGCTGAATAGATGTTGGATAGAAGAGAAAGAAGAGCAGTTTCAGTTGAGTGGTTGTCTCTAAAACCTGATTGTCTGGGAGGTAGAAGGCCAGATTGCTCAAGGTAAGGAAGGAGCTGTAGAGAAACAAGTCGCTCTAAAGTCTTTGAGAGAAAAGAAAGATTTGCGATACGTCGATAGTTTTGGCACAAGCTAGGATCCAGGTTTGGCTTCTTAAGAGTGGGAAAGACAATAGCCCGCTTCTGGGATGCTGGAAGGATACCTTCAGAGAGAGACCTATTAAACAGGTACAGCAGGAAGAGGACAATGTCATCTAGTACATCTACAATAACAAACGGAGGGAGGGGATCAAGTTCACATGATTTTACATTAGAACTAGTAATGCATTCCATGCCTCTGCTTCTAAGGAATGGAATCGACTGCCACTCTCTATTCGTAACTCATATTCACTTCCTTCCTTCAAAAAGCGACTCAAAACTACTATTTCTCATTAGCTTTCAAGGATTTGGAAAATCTAAGTGCATCTTCTCCTGGCGACTGAATATCTGCTCCTGATTCACATTTTGGTGTGACCTTGCTTGCATTACAAATTTAATTAATTAATGATAATAAATAATCCAGAAGTCTGTCAGAAAGATGCAGTGGCAGAGATAGATGATCCAAGAGGTTCAGACCACTGTCAATTATCTCAGATGACTGTACCTTCTCAAATAGAGCTTCATCAACAAAAAAGTGGTCCATAAATGGCTCAGCGTTGCTCGTCTCGCATAGGTATGTGAAACAGGTGGTACTATCCACTTTGTTGTCACACAGCTTCATCCTAGAGGACCTAATGAAGTCATTAAAAATGACATGACAACTCTTTTGCATACTTCATGTTAAATTCACCACCAAGAATGATACCACAATCAGTGTGATCACATAACACATTTTTAATAACACCTACTATTTTCGACAAAATATCATCATAGACATGGCTTTTATATGTATGTATGTGTACACTAACAGTGTTTCATACATTGAATGACTGTGATAGTGTATCAGCATTTGTTGGCAGTTGAAAAATACTGGTTGGGAGACTTGGAAAAATATCCTGAAGTTACATAGTCTTCAATGAGTTTACTCAATTGCCTCATGTCATTTGTGATATCTGCCTAAATACACTGGAATGTTTTACCATTCGTCTTGTGAACTCTGCTCAGAGAAAGCTATTCGCTTACAAAATTGAATCATTGAGACCATTCTACCAACTCAAGATGTATTTCTGCAACACATTTCCAATGCACCTTGTTTCAGACTGAGTCATGTGTCAGGTTGAGCATCTTTGAAGCCAGACATTAAGAATAGTCATCAATTTCATAAAAAAATACTGTGCACCCTATACTCGCTCCAGAACAACAGTATCAATCAACTTGTACAAGCATGTTTGGAATAAGAATTTTTAAATTGACTGTGTAATATAGAGCCCAATATTTCCTTGTGTCACTTTCTTGTATCATCAAGATGCCAGAATGAACGTTGGACTACAGTCATCTAGCCATTGAGGACTAGGTCATTATAACTGGCTTCAGTATGAACATCACATGACAGCTGACACACAGATCATGAATAACTGGAAACTATTTACAGAGAACATTAAAACTGACATTAAGTTACCAGTATTACAAAATAGAAATGAAATACTATGTAAATAATTGTAATACTAGCTTGTATTTGTTATTGAGAAATGTATGAAAATGTGGTTTTGAACTGGAGTTATGTAATGAAAGGCATCAGCAAGGCACAATGATATCTAGGCTAACTGCACAAGTTTAGTAAGCTTGGGGTTTGTAATTTTAAAACAAATCTTTCAGATTGGGAAATCTCACAGCCTCACTCCCTATTATTAATGGAAAAGTTTGCTGTGAAACATTTGCACTTATAGATATACCACAGCAAGAGACTGCCTCCGTCGGTTAAACTGTCACATCTCAAAAAAATTTTATATTTTAGAACCTTTATGATAGGTAAGAAGATATCTGCACTGCTTTTAATAACATGTTTATGCCGGTAATCCTTCGTTTTAGCGTAATTAATTCTATTCATCAATTCAACCACCATGTAAGCAGAAATCTGTTCATCAAATAAGCTTCCATTTAAACAGAACTCTATTTAATCGATTCTGCTTCCATTTAAACAATATTTTTCATCAATCCAGCTTCCATTTAAACATAATTCTTTTCAATAGATCAAAGAAATTTATTTGGCATATCAGCATTATATACAACGATTTACAACAACTCCACAACAAAATAGTAAATAAGTCTAATTCTAGTTTAGAAGTGAGAAAAGGAGTCATGGAGTGAGTAAGGAGGCTAAGATAAGCCCAAGAGACCCAATTATGAACCAAAGGTCCCGCAAGTTAGGGCCACCTGGTAGGATAAGTTATATAGAAAGTGATATCTGGAAAGAGAAGATTAAAGGGAAAAGATAATAGATTCAACAGTGTACAAACAAAAAATTTAACTAGTCTTAACTAACAAAATGTAGCTAGCAGGTGAAGAGGTATGATAATAAATGCAACAAAGAATTAGATGAAACAGGTTATCTTGAGAAAATTACATTTAAGTATCACAACAGGATTTGCTACTGAGTGTTGACTCGTCAGAGTAATACTTTGCCTCTGTTTCAGAGTTATGTTATAGCAACAATGTCAAAGCTTACCTGGCATTCAAATACTATGCAAACGGCAAGTTCGTTGCCAATTACAAGGGCGAAAGAAACGCTGCAGACCTCCTCAGTTTCGTCAGCAACCCGCCTCACCTAAAAAAGGCAGAACTCTAAGAGATTACTTTTACATTGATGCTTCCACTTTTAGTTGCCATATTTATAGATGTCAGGCGATTGTAGGACACAATATGTCAAGATAACGGACTCGTTTGTTTATGGCCGCCACGTTTTATTGTTGCATGTCCCAGACTTTTACCTCTGTTCTGATGGAACACGACAAGGCGTGCCTGTCTCAGAATGTGCGATGCCTTGTCTCAGAATGTGCGATGCCTTTTTGTGCATCGGTCTGTCATTCTAAAACAAGCTTCTAGTGGTCTTCCACACTGATCTGCTTGCATAAGCCAAGCTGTATATTCCGTAAGCTGATGCCTTTGTTGATCTCTCAAACATTAGAAAATGCACTTTTCTAACATTTTTATTAAGTTACATTACATTACCCTACTGTCATTATATTTATCGTTATCACATTATCTCAGTGGTGCGTTTACCTATAGGTGCACTAGGCACGCGCATAGGGCCCCCAAATCTCAGGGGGCCCCCAAATGATAAAAACATTCAAAACAAAATGTGAGTTAATGTGAATAACCTCTTGGGGGCCCCAAGACGTTATTCACATTAACTCACATGAATGAATGAAATCATTTCATACAAAATGATATCTCAGAGGCCCTTAATGAATGAAAACATTAGCTACAAAATAACATCTCAGGGAGTCCCCAAACGAGTGAAAACATTAAATACAACATGACATCTCAGAGGGGTCTCAAATGAATGGAAACATTTCATACAAAATAACAACTCAGGGGCCCCCAAGTGATGAAAACATAAATAGGAAATAACGTCTCAGGGGCCCCCAAATGAATTAAATAATTTCACACAAAATAACATCTCAGGGACGGTGAGAGACCCCCGAATAAATGAAAACTTTCATACAAATTAACATGTCTGATGCCTGAAATATTTTAAATAAAATAATTTATATTGTCTATTTTTACAGCTAAGCATGACAAGTGTAGTGTGGTAATTCATAATTGCTTTATTAGTGTGAATATCAATTGGCTCAATTAGCTGTGTTGGTAAGAGCGAAGGCTGTGTGTTTTGAGCCTCTTCGCCACCAGAAGCTGACTTACTGTTTAATTAAGTGAAATTTTAAAATAAATTAAGTTGCATATTTCAATATTTGATGTGATGACATGACGTCATATATCTCAGACTCCCTCCCTTTCATCACAAATCGTCACAGATGTATGACCCCTCAATGGGTGCATGACGTCATTCATAGGCGGCCCCTTAGACTCAGTGCGTAAATTCAGAGGGCCCCCAAAATGTTTGCGCTTAGTGCCCCGTTTTCTGTAAACACACCTCTGCATTATCCCATTGACATTGCATTAGCCCATTGTTGTTACATTACTGCATTGTCATTGCATCAGAACATTTTCATTATCCTGTTGTTATGTTGCTGCATTGTCATTACATCGCTTTACTGCATTGTCAGCATATTACCCAATTGTCATTACATTACCGTATTGTCATTACATTACCGCACTTTTATTACATCACCACATTGTCATTACCTTACCTATTTGTCAGTTGAAGCTGAGGTATTAATTTATGAAATAGAGCAGATCGAATCAAATATCCAGAAGATATGAAAGTAGTTAAGGATTTTACTGAGTAACTGGGAAGCAAGATTAGGGTTGTTTGTTCTATTGGGCTATTATTTCAGGGCAGTTTTCAACAACTTTACACACATGTTGAAGGGAATCATTCTGACAATGTACATTGCCAATACGAAGGACGTTTCTGTGAGATGCTAAATGCGTATGTTATTAGTTACCAGGATTTGCTACTGAGTGTTGACTCATCAGAGAAATACTGTGTGTGATCAATAAGGGATGGATCCGGGAGTTTAACGACCGCTTTTGACAACAAAGGCCGTTGCAGTCGACAGAAATTTGCTTAGCATATTACAGCACTAATTGATCAATAAGGTTCAACTGATTGCTTAAATAAATACTTAAAAACGTTATGATAAAAAAAGCCTCTATTGATTTCATACAGCGTTCAAATGCGACTTTGTTTCTCGGTTAGTTTGGAGACTCTTTGACTCCTGAGCGAAGCAATCAGTATGTCCTCATTTGTCCTCCTCCTTCCCAGCTGTCTGTGTCCTCCTTGGGCTATCCTGGTATCTGGCAACATAGGCAAGATTGAAGAATGTGTTTACAAATGAAAATTATACTCTACCAACCATGTCTATTCTTTTTAAAGCATGCCTTCAAAGAAACTGGCGAAATGGCAACTTGTCTGTGCTAAGTGCAATGTATGCAAATGTCTTGAATTTAAATGCCATTGTTGAAGATAAGCAGTATCGTGTGATCTTCAGCTTTGATCTATTAATTGATCATGATTGTTCAGAATGTTTTTTAATTCAGCTGTCTAATATTACATGCTAGACCTGTGTTGTACGTGTTTCTGTTTAAACTATGTGAGATACCAGCCCTGCAAGATTCTCATGAAGACGCATATTGATGGGACCCAGTAGTCAAATAATGATGCGATGTTTGAGTTTTTGATTGCTACAGCCTCACAGGTTATTTTTTGGGAACTTATTATTAATGTCATTACAGTGGATAACTTTGCTGCGAAACGTTCACGCTTAGAAGTAAGCTTACCAAATAAGATATTGTCGCCACTGTCTGTATATTAAGAGCTAGCTTGGTCATCAGATAGTACAGCACAATATCCTGAAAATAGAATGGCAACGTGCTGCTGCCAATCTTCGCCATGTAGTCAACCAGTTGGATTAACTGCACGCCCAGAGACCACCACGAGCCTCACGAGGTGTTGGCGAAGGTCTCCGTAGGCCATTCATTGCAGCTCTCAGGCAGTAGAAAGTCGTCACAAGTTTGGCATCACCCATAAATAGGCCAATTTTAGACATTTTCAATTTGAGTTATTTGCTTTTCCTTGGATTGAAATGCAAGGCAGATATTGACACTGGGGCAAAACGCGAAAAGACACAAATCAGAGACAAGATTGTGTGCAGAAATAGCCAAAGAAAGTTCGGAAATGACATACTACACAAGCATAGGAAAGACTGCGAACGAGTGAAAGAAAACAAAGTTCGTGAGAGTAAAACCGAATGAGAGAAAACGGAAAGCGAGAGAGCGGACATGGCAGTGATAGCGAAAGAGGGAAAAAGAGACTCAGAGTTTGAAGATTGAAAAAAAACAAAAGACAGGGTTAGCAATTGGGTGTTAGAGACAGAGAGAGAAAAATAGATGAAAAATGGAGATAGATTGATAAATAGATGGAAAAGACAGATACAGAAAGAAATACTGCATAGACAGATAGATAAACAGATAGATACATAGACAGATGGATAGATTAATTGAGAGAGACATAGATGATATATGGAGATAGATAAATATTAGACAGTTAGAGATAGATAGATAAAGCAGAGAAAGAGAGAAATTACAGATAGAGAAATAGATGGATTGATAACTAGATAAACAGAAGCACATATAGATAGATGAATTGATCAATAGATCCATAGAGAGATAGATATATATAGAGAAAAACTGAGAAAGAAATATTAGATAGATTGATAGATGCTTGAATAAACAGATCTATACATCGAATGATAGATAGACAAGTGTATCGAGAAAATTATTATTAGACAGACATACACTGAGAGAAATTGGTTAATATACAGTGTGATGAAGAAAATATGTCGTTTGGTTGAGTAAAAGTAAGACAAACATGAGACTGAAAGTAAGATCAAAACTGAAATAGTATGGTCGCAGCAGAGGGAATATACTTAAGAGTGAGAAGTATGGTTAAAGTGAGTGAGAGATTGAGAGCATAATGTAGTAGATATTGTTTAGAGTAACTGCTTATACCCCTCAAATTTTAACGTCTAATAACGTTCAATCACAGACAACTAAGTCAGTTTAAAGAGCACCAAGTAAAAACGGAAAATAATGAACTGCCTGAGATACTTGTAATGAGTGGACTCCCCAAATGTACCCTACTTAATATTATGCAATGCCAGGGCCCTACAGAGAAAATGTGACGCATTTGGCCCATCACATTTTCTCAAGCAAGCAGTTGGAAGGTAGTTCTGAGGTGAATACAAAACTATTTTCGAACACCTCAATCAGATGAATGCAACATATTTATTCAACACGTCCGATTCAAAGCAGCCATCTTCAATAAACTGGTGTCCTGAATTTGGCTTTTGAGTGGTGCTTTAAAATTTTGAAAAGTTAACGATTACAGTCACATGTAGCAGCATAATTTTTATACTGTATGCTATTTTATTTTTATCTGTGCATTTAAATGGAATTGTTTCCTTGTGGAGGCAATTAATTATCCGAACGTAACTAAAGGAGGATACTGAAAAACTGAGAGCAGGACAGTGAAACAGCAGTCAAAAACACAGAATGCACTGAGAACGGAGATGGAAAGTAAAGAAACAGTCTGATGATGAAACAGTCTGATGATCATGAGTACTTAGCCCTCGGACAGGTCCATTGGCTTATATGCCACCCACGTTTACAAGAGTGAGGTGATTTCCCATTGCCTTTCATCCTCACAGACAATTCTGAGCAATCAACTTATCCAAGGTCACTACGCAGTGGCTTGAGGCAGATTCGAACCTGCGACCTTCCAGTAATACGGCACAAAACCAAAACCGCTACACCACTACGTCCCACATTCATCTGTACAATGCTAACCTGGTATAAAGCAATTAATTATATAGCTTAGAATTCTGAAACTTAACTCAGTACTGTACTCCTTCTGTGTAGGTCTTCATATCGAGCAACGCATCTCCTCTTCCTTCTCCACTCGTCTCCTCTGTCCATCGCCAGATCCTTCTCGTTTCGTCCCATGACATCTCCAGTCTCCAGGCATCTCAGGTCGTCCCTGATGGTTTGCTGCCAGTTCTAAATGACAAAACAATGCAAAATGTCATAAAGTTAAGAAAGGACATGAACTAGACAACAGGGAGAAAACGACATCGAGTAGGATAGATTGAAAGAGAGCAAACAGTAACTGTATACATGTATCATTTAACTGAGCTGCAATATACCAAAATAATTTTTTTTTCAACTGCAAAGCATAGGGACAATGTTGCCAAAAGCTTTCTTCAAAAATCTTGTTCCATTCATCCACAACAGGGAGGCAGCCACACCTAAGACAACATTTTGGGCACAAGAAAAGAGAAAATAGGGTCAGCAAACCCAGGGGCATCCAGATAGGAGGGAGGGTCCAAGGCAATTTCAGGTGGGGGGAAAATTGATTATTCTTAGGGGGGAATATCTTGCCTTCTAGACATCTTGGACCAAGGGGTTTACCTCCATCGCTCAGAGGGTATTGACGCCCCTAAGCAGACCTAAGAAGAAGAGGGAAATAGAGATAATAGAGCTGTAGACTTAAGACAAGAGGAAGAGAAATTTAGGAAAGAGACAGGCAGAGAAGATATAAAATGCTCTGTGTTTCATTATCTTGGTCGACATTTTGCTACTTAATTAGAATCTTCTAAACGACCCGACGATTTTATTAGCAACCAATCTATGGGATTTTTCGCAAACCTTCATAAAAACTGAAACTAACCTATAGCCACTTGCAGGACAGTCGGTCAGTTGACGGCGGTCCGAACAGGTCTTGATAACCGGTAGCAGGTAGGTAGCACTTCATGTCAGATGGCCCTGCATGGAAATGTTTGGGTTATGGTTAGAATAAAAAGACCTCAGAGGGGCAGTCATGGATCCATACAATCCAACGAAAATAGCAAACTGCCTGAGATACTTGTAATGAGTGGACTACACAAATCAAAATGTATCCTACTTAATATTATCTCAAAGCCAGGGCCGTACACAGAAAATGTGATGCATTTGGACAATCACATTTTCTCTAGCAAGCAATTGGAAGGCAGTTCTATCTTCAAACACCTTAGTCTCCTCGTTTCAACTAAATGCAACATATTCATTCAATGCCTCTGAAACAATGCAGCGTTCTTGGATAATCTGGTTTCCTGCATTTGGACTTCGAATGGTGCTTTAGAAGTTGAGAAGTTGACGATTACGATTAGAGTTTACAGCAGATTTTTATACGGTGTGCCATTCTCTTTTCGTCTGTGCATTCAGATGATACTTGTTCATATTGAATTGTTTACATGTGTAGGCAATTAATCATCAGAATTTAACCAAAGGAGGATACACAGATCTTAAACTGATGTATACCGAAACTGACCAAAGTAAGTGAACAGTAAGACAGAAAAGAAAATTCGAAAGGAGATTTAGAATAAAACTGAGAGTAGGGCAGTGAGACTGAAGTGAAAAACACAGAGAATGCACTGAGAATGGAGATAGAAGGCAACGAAACAATCTGATGACAATGATGATGATGATGATGAATATGATGAAGATGGTGATGATGGTGATGATGATGACAATGATGATGGTGATGATGATGATGATAATGATGATGATGATAATGATTTCTCTGCTTGCATGTCGTCTAGCACACTCCCTTTCTTGCTTTGCAACGTTATGCATCACTATTTTGTCTTTTAGAACATGCCGGAAACCTTCAAAGATGACTTATCACCTCAGATGTCATGGAAGGAGGCCGAGAAGGAACTGGCAATGGAAAGAGCTACCCGGGAAAGAGGTAGACAAGACAGAAATTGCTGTGTGTCTCATTATCTTAATTGACATCCCGCTACTTAGCATCTTCCAAACGACCTGACGATTTTGTCAGCAAACAATCGTCCGTCCATCACCAATTAAGAAGTGACCATGCCCATCTCTATCAACTCCGGATAAGTCACAAACCTTCATAGAAAGTAGAAACTAAAACTAACCTAGCTGCTTGTAGGACAGTCGGTCAACCGAATCATTGCAGTTGATCCTGACTGGAATTGAGATCCTTCGAATGAAGAGCTTCACACGACCAGCGGTTGACGGCATAAGGTACAGACCTCGATGGAAACATTTTAAAGAATGTAATGTATTTTAATTAGGTCAAGTATAGCAACTTATTTTTGCTAACTTTGCTAACATCGTCTGGCACTCTGAAGCTCAAATTGCCTGTCTTGGTATGGCTGCTTGTATGAAAATACTTGGGTTATGGCTAGAATAAAATGACCTCAGAGGAACAGTCATGGCTTCAAAGAATCCAATGCCATAAGTTCCTAGCACCAGGTCTTCAAAAGTCATGACCAGCAACAGAGGATTACAAAATAGAGAAATACAAACTTAAGGATTCAGTGACCCAGGATCTCAAAAATGGTCGGGATTTCTAACCTAACTTCTGTAATGCGGGTAAAATGAAAATTGACCTGTTCAATATCAACATATTAATGATATTATCACACTGGACAGCGCAGTTAACTTATTATCAATAGCCCATTAGGCACTAAAAATATGTTCAATTCAATCTTCTCTTCAATCTACAATTAATGTTCTAACATATAATTAGGCCTAGGCTACTCGAAAACAAGAGAAGACAAGAACACGCCCATGTAGAAATAAGATAAGAGAAAGAGAGAAAACAATAGGCCTTCACAACAGAAAACAGATTAACTAAGAAGAGAGAGTTAAATTTGCTAAATATAACATTTAGTAAAATACCAAAAATTATTTTTAGGCCTACCCCAGTAGGCCTAGTTATAATGGCAAATAACATAATTGCATCAAAATGTGTAGCTTGAGATCGATAATTCGATCTCCAAACTGAAAACATTCGATAAGAAATTGTTGTTTTGAAATTGGTTAAGTTTACTTGCTACTTCTCGACGAAAATTCAATCGAAACAGAAGTTGGCGATGCAGATTTGCGAAAATTTCGCAAAAATCCGGAATTCGACCGTTTTCTTCCAGATCTACGCCGCAACTAAAGGTCAATACGCTGACGCAACCATGACGACATTTCGTTTGTCCAGCATAGATAATATGTTCATCTATATTTTAAATAAGTACGTAAATTAAGCTTATTCTTTAATAACGATACTAATAATTTTTGCTTAAATTCAAACCGCTCTATGAACATAAATGGGCGCCTATTATACGTTATACACTTATTTAACCAACAATGCTGCTTAGTGAAAGAAGGACATGTCAACGTTCCAGATATACAATGATCTCACTCGCAGGGCCGTACCGAGCTCTAACTGCGCTCTGTGCCTATAGCACCAATCTGGCGTCCCCATATTTTGCATTTTGAATATAATAAGTAAGTAAATTAAGCATAATCTTTATATAAAATTTATTAATACACAAGAAATGATTTAACTGGTATAACCAAAGATGGTGTAACTCCCACCAAAAACTTTCTTAGTTGCACTTTTTAACTGTAGCTGTAATTTTAGTTTTTATTCTTGAATGAAACTAGGGTCACATTTGAAGAATGAATATGAATTTATAGAATAATAAAAGTTATGTCATACTGAAATTTGCGCCCCCACCATATTTGCGCCCTGTGCCACGGCTCCGCTGGCCCCGCCCTCGGTACGGCCCTGCTCACTCGGTTCGTTAGCTCTGCGCCCCACCCCTCTTCGCTCCCTCAGCTGGATGTTGAAGATTCGTACTCCGATGTACAACCTGTAACCAAGGACCAATATACACTTTGACCTGTAGCTAGAAATAGGTAGGCCTATAATCCCTGTATGAAAAATATCAGAATTGACCTGCATATATCAATCGCTCAATCAATCAGAAAATACTTGATTGACCGCCCCTTCAAGATATCTACTCAGAGACGCTCCCGGCCTAACCCTCGGCTGAAAAGGACAGTTTTAAGAGAGGCATAAAATGAAGATGATGAATTCTTAGGTAGGTGGCGGAGTTCTATGGGAAGTCCATTCAAGATGGTAGGTCCCACGACCGAGAAAGCCCGATTCTGCATTATGGAAGTGCGTGCAAAAGGGACGATCAGGTCGCCATGAACGGCAGAGCGAAGTGGTCGTCGACCACTACTGGCAGTGATAGGACGACATAGCTCCTGCAAATAGGCAGGTGCAGTACCGCCAAGGCAGCGCCAAACTAAGGCAGATACCCTTATATAAGATGCGCTGGAGTAGAGGCAACCAGTGTAGATATTCCGCAAGTAGGCCCTACTCTGATACTTGACCTGTTCTGGGAATCCCACCGATCAGTCGAGCGGCCAGTGTTGCGCCTTGCAACTTCGGTATATCGGCGTTTGTAAGTCTGCGCATAGCTTGCGGATCATGAATAGGCTTGAGTATAGCCTGACATACGGTGCACTGCTATGTAGAGTTGAGCTGCAATATTCCCCCAAAAATATTTTTAACGACAAAGCATAGGGACTATGCTGCCAAAAGATTTCATCAAAAATCTCATTCTAGACATAATAGAGGTGCAGACAGACATAAGACAAGCAGAAGAGAAATTGAGCAAAGAGACAGGCAGACAAGACAGAAGAGAAATTGAGCAAAGAGACAGGCAGACAAGACAGAAGAGAAATTGAGCAAAGAGACAGGCAGACAAGACAGAAGAGAAATTGAGCAAAGAGACAGGCAGACAAGACAGAAGAGAAATTGAGCAAAGAGACAGGCAGACAAGACAGAAGGTGCTCTCTATGTTTCATTATCCTGGTCGACATTTTGCTATATAATTAGCATCTTCCAAACGACCCGACAATTTTATTAGCAACCAATCTACGGTATTTATTGTAAACATTCTTAAAAACTGAAACTAACCTACCTGCTTGCACAACAGTCGGTAATCTGGATCATGTTAGTTGCTCCGGGCTGGAGCTGAGATCCTTCAAGTGAAGAGCCTCACACGACCATTGCAGCCGGAGACAGCTCGAAGACAACAGGTAGGACTTCTCTGGCATGAAGCTGCCAGTATGGAGGGTGCGAAAACACCATATCAGATGCCACAGTGCCTCTATACCAGGTTGGACGGTGCCAAAACAGCCGGAATTCCTGGCCTGAGACTGCCAGGATGGACGGTGCCGAAACAGCCGGAGTTCTCTGACTTGTGAAATTTATAAATCTGCTGATGTTGCATAAATCTAAGCAGTGCTTTAATTGAGTAAATTTAATTATGTCGATAAACATTGTCAAGAATGTAATGCATAAATTAGGTCAAGAATAGAAACTTATTTCTGCTGGAGCTACCATCGTCTGGCATTCTGAAGCTCAAATTGCCTGTCTTGATATGGCTACTTGCATGAAAGACCAAATTTGTAGCTATGAATAAAAAGTATGTTTAATTGTACCTGTCATGACCCCAGAGGCATAGCTAGGGTATTTTGCGCCCGGGGACAAACTACAGAATTGGCGCCCCTTTGCAAGCCATTCATACATGACGTCACGCGCCTATGGGGAGGGGTGTCACGCAATTGTGACGATGTGTAACGAGGGAAAGGGGTCCAAAGAATTGTGATATCACATCATCACATCAAAATTCATAATTTTATTTTTAAACATTTGCTCAATTGTAATGAAGATTTTAGGGGCGCCAAAATGTAATCTCACTAACTTTTTTGGGATGAATTAGTTTGTTTCGAAATAAAAAAAGAATAGTTTTAATCCTCATTTTGGCCCCCCCCTCCAACTAGGCGCCCGGGAACACGCATGACTCTCCCTGCCGATCTGGTCGCGAACTACGAATATTGACCTTTTGTAACTTACTGCGGTTTGTCAGTTAGTTTCTCATTGAACGAAGATAATTATAGGCCTACACACCTCTGAGGAACAGTCATGGGTTCTTACAATCCAATGCTGCAAGTTTCTAGTACCAAGTCTTCAAAAGTCGTGACCAGCGTCGGAGGATTAAAAAATAGGCCAATACAAACTAAAGGATCCAGTGACCCAGGATCTCAAAAAATGGTCAGGATTTCTAACCTAACCTCTGTAATGCGGGTAAAATTAAACTTGACAGGTTGAATATCAATATATGTGAACGTTTACATGAAAAGGGATCAGATCGTCGGTTCTAGTTTAAGAGAAAACAGGGCCTAAAGTGATTCGGGCAAATATTTTTGATTTTGTGTTTTTTGTCTAACTGCATTCTTCTTTGAATGTACTACACCTGTAAAGGTCAATTTCAATTAAATTAAAAAAAATTATTAAAAAAATGTGTTTTTTATTATGACTACATAAAAAGGACTAAATGGTTGGTATTAGTTTTGAAGCCCTTCAGCTGGCTGGAGGCAGCTCAAGTTGCCTAATAACCACTAGAAATTATGACGTAAAAGGCGCATTAATACAAGACTTTCGGTTTCTAAATCACATGCATGCTAGCAGCTGTATTTAATAAGTGCGGCAGAGGTTGATAAATCCTTGACTTAATGTTACTGTACGCTTTAATCACAAATTACTCATATTGAGTATTTTAGGGTTGTTGTGTCCACCAGTCTCTACAATAACGAGATATGTGCTGAATAATATACGGATGGGCTCTTTATTTCACTCACATTCTGAATATTTTATAAGTGCCAGTAACTCCATATTGACAATCTGGTCCCTTTCACATAAAGGTCCACCTATTATCACACTGATAGCGTAGTTAACTTATTACTATGACTATTAGGCACTAAAATATGTTCAATTCAATCTTCACTTGAATCTACATTTAACGTCCGAGAATCTAATTACTCTAAAACAAAAGAAGACAAGAACACATCCACGTAGGATAGAAATAAGATAAGAGAGAGAGAGAAAACATGCAGCAAGGCAAACAATAGGCCTACACAACAGCAAAACAGAAGGACAGGAAATAGTGAGACTAATTCAGGCAAGACAGATAATTTTTTAATTTAACATTAGTTCTATACCAAAAATGATTGTTTGATGATCTGTTTTTCTCGACGACATTGGATCTCTCCTCTCCATCGCTGCAACTACTCCTAACGAATTCATAATCACGGGCGACTTCAACATCCATGTTGACAATCCCTCTGATCCTCTTGCATCTGGCTTCCTCAGCCTTCTCTCATCATTCAATCTCGTCCAACACGTCAACTTTCCGACCCACATCAAGAACCACACACTCGACCTTGTTATCACTTCCGCAGCCTCCGACCTATCTCCCAAGCTATCACACTCAATTGTAAACAATACCGACCACTACCTTATCAGTGTTGACCTTGAAATTAAGCCTTTTCCTCGCCCTCCAATAACCACTCACTCATCTCGTTCCATCGGGTCCATCGACCGTCAGGCCTTCATCAAGGACATTCTTAACTCCGAACTTGTTCTCAATCCTCCTCCTTCTCTAGATGATCTTCTGTCTTGTTACAATTCAACACTCTCCAACCTCCTTGACACTCATGCACCACTCATTATCACACACGGCTCACGCACATCTAACCCTTGGTTCACCTCCTATCTCCAAGCTTTCAAAACCTTCCGCAGACGCCTTGAGCACACCTACAAGCGCGCCAAAGACTCAACATCTAAAGCAAAAACCCTGTCTACCGTCAAATCAGCCACACACAGATACCATAGCCTTATCGCTGCAACCAAGAAAAGATACTACTCCATGCTTATCCACTCCAGTTCCTCCAATCCTAGACACCTCTGGAAAGCTATCAGTTCTCTTCTTCATCGTAAGTCTCCCTCACCACTGCCCAGCTCCATCCCCACATCCTCTATCGCTGACACCTTCTGCTCTTTCTTCTCCGACAAAATCTCATCTCTTCGTTTCACAATACAATCTCTTCTAGCCTCCAACTCCTCCAGCACTGTTCCACTGATTTCTCCCAACCCTACTCTGCCTCCCCATCAGTCATCGCTCTCAATTCTATCTCCTCCCACTGAATCAGAAGTACTACTCTTCCTAAATTCTCTTCCCAACAAGCAATGTGAACTCAATCCTATCTCCACCTCTCTCCTAAAAAACTGTGCCTCAATCCTTGTTCCTGTGATCACTAAAATCATCAATCTTACGCTTTCTACCGGAAATTTTTCTATGGTCTTTAAACAATCTATCGTCTCTCCCCTACTGAAAAAAGCAAATCTAGACAAAGAAAATCTTTTTAACTACCGTCCCATCTCCAACCTCTCCTTTCTGTCTAAACTAACTGAAAGAATTGTTCTTACCCGCCTTAATGACTACCTCTCAACAAACTCACTGCTAAACCCCCACAAGTCAGGCTTCACTAGACACCACTCCACAGAAACTCTGCTTGTCTCTCTATGTAACAAATTGGTCTCTGCCGTCAGCCATCAACAAGTCTCCTGCCTCTGCCTCCTCGACATCTCTGCTGCATTTGATACCATTGACCACAGCCTTTCTGTTGACTAGACTATCCTCTTGGTTTGGCGTTTCTGGGACTGCTCTACTCTGGTTCCAATCCTACTTATCTTCCAGATCCTTCTCTGTCAAAGCCTCCAAACTCTGTTCGCGACCCCTTCCACTCACATGTCACATGTGGTGTCCCTCAAGGCTCCGTCCTAGGACCACTCCTCTTCATCCTCTATACCACACCCTTAAGTCATCTCATACAATCCTCCTCTGTCGACCACCACCTGTATGCAGATGACACTCAACTCTACATATCCTTCTCCCCAACCTCTTTCTCCACCTCCATTGCACAACTCCTGAATGTAGTAAACTTAGTCTCCGAATGGATGTCATCTAACCTCCTCTGCCTCAACCTTCAAGAGTTTATCCTCGTAGGCCTCCCAGACCAAATTAAGAAAATACCCGACCCTGCAATTCACCTACCCACTAACTCTTCATCCCTTCCCATCCCCTCGGATGCCCTAGTCCGAAATCTTGGCGTCACCTTTGATCCTCATCTCTCTTTCTCCAATCACATCTCAAACCTCTCTCGCTCCTGTTTCATGCACATTCGCGACCTCCGCCACATCCGACCCATGCTCGACTTCAAAACTGCTTCCACCATTGCTACCTCCATCGTCCACTCCAAGCTCGACTACTGCAACTCCCTCTTCCTCAACCTTGAAGCCATACAAATCAAACGTTTACAATTAATCCAAAACTCATTAGCCAGAGCCGCCACCAGAACACCCAAGCATCATCACATCACCCCCATCCTCAAATCACTTCACTGGCTAAAAATCCCAGAGCGTATTCACTTCGAAATTTTATCATTAACTTACAACTCCATACAATATTCACAGCCCAAATATCTTCGCGAACTCTTCACCATCCAGCCAACCCGCTCTACCCGATCGTCCTCTTGCCTCACCCTCACTCGACCTCCGATTACATCTCATCTCAAGTTCTCCAACCGCGCAATATCAAACGCCGCACCTCGTCTCTGGAACGCCCTACCTCCTGAATTTCGTGCCTTCTCAGTTTCTTCACCATTTTTCCCGTCATGCAGCATCATCTGTACCTAGCGCCTCTGTCCATCACACCCGGGCTTTTCATTCTAAACTTAAATCCCATCTTTTCAAGAACTCTTACCCAGACTTGACATCCCAACTGTCAGTCCTCGACCAAAGCGACATCCTCCTTAACAGCTACTCTGCCTCCCTGCTGACCTCCTGGAAACCGAACTCTGACCGCCCACGGGCTATCCTTCGGACAACCCTTTTGATTTGACGCAGCGCTCGTGAATAAGCTGGTGCCCTGCGCTTAGCTTTAAAGTGGCGCTTTAGAAATTTGGAGATTAAGATTACGATACGATACGATACGATTACTCTAAAACAAAAGAAGACAAGAACACATCCACGTAGGATAGAAATAAGATAAGAGAGAGAGAGAAAACATGCAGCAAGGCAAACAATAGGCCTACACAACAGCAAAACAGAAGGACAGGAAATAGTGAGACTAATTCAGACAAGACAGATAATTTTTTTAATTTAGCATTTAGTAAAATACCAAAAATGATTGTATTTACCGCAGTCTAAGGCCTAGTTTTAAGCGCAGTCTAGGCCTATAGCCTAGTTATAAGTATCATCGACAGACCTAAATGGTTAACAACGAAATCTGTAGCTTATGATCGCTAATTCGATCTCCAAAATGGAAAAAATCGATAAAAAATCGTTGTTTTGTAATTTTTTAAAGTCTACCTGCTGCTTCTCGACGAAAATTCAATTGAAACAGGAGTTGGCGAAACAGAATTCGGAAGAACCGCGACGAATAATAGCGGTTTTGCGAATTTCGCAAAATCCGGAATTCGACCGTCTTCTTCGAGATCTACGCCGCAAGCACAACTTCAATAATCCGCCGACGTAATCATTACGACATTTGTTTGTCCAACATAAATAACAATTATTTATTTATTTGGAGCATTTAGATAGCGTTGCTTGAAGACGTTTATATGCATTATAAAAATCTATCTGGCAGTCTCTCATCCTCTGTTGCTTTTCTGAAAACCTGCTTCTTCTCGCGGGGTCTTTCGCACTGGCAGCGCTTCTGAACGGTTCATCATCTAAAGGCGCTTTATAAATGCTTAAATACAATACAATAAGTAAGTAAGGTAAGTATATTCTTTCACAATGATACTAAATATTAATAATTTTCGATTAAATTCGAGCCGATCTATAACAGCATAAATAGGCGCCTATATTTATACGTTATACGCTTATTTAGCCAACAGCGCCTCCTAGCGAAAGAAGGACATGTCAACGTTACGGTTCCAGAGGCTTTCACCTCCGGACGTTTCACCTCCGGACGTTTCACCTCTTGGGGCTTTCACATCCGGACGTTTCACCACCGGACGATTCACCTTTAGGGGCTTTCACCTTTAGGGGCTTTCACCTCTATTGGCTTTCACCTCCTGGGATTGCTTACTTTATAGACATGGAAAGTGAAATTTCGATGGGGATTGTCATTGAATTGTACATAAATAATATACAACATTCAAAGCAAATTTATTTAGCATAAGCACAAGCAATGAACTGTAAAGAGACACAATAAGGAAAGAATTAAATGTCATCCCTCTTCCGTAATCGCAATAACCTCGATTTACTGTCCACGAGAAGCCATATAATTATTAAATGTCTGCAACGGTTAGCTTTCATCTCTGATTTGCTACTTTGATTGATTGATATAAGTTTATTTAACGACGCATCCATAACAACGATGATATGCGTGATTTGCTACTTCTGAGATTGTATGCTTATATAGGCTTTGCTAAACACTGCGCAGCGGAAAATTTATTTACTCTAGGCCTATATGCTTATTAGTGTCACAATAGTCGCATTGTATGCGCATCAGTGGGGTATGAATAAATCTCGTGCGTTACCCTATTTGAATGTTTGCATACCTCGCATCCGATATGCCGTATTGCAATAACTGTGATATTCTAGAACATTTTGCTTATTAGTGTCATGGTAATCGACTTGTTGGCGCGTCAGTCTTTAATTTGATAGTTGAGGTGAAAGCCGATAGAGGTGAAAGCCCCTAGAGGTGAATCGTCCGGTGGTGAAACGTCCGGAGGTGAAAGTCCCTAGAGGTGAAACGTCTGGAGGTGAAAGCCTCTGATACCAGCGTTACAGGGATACAATAATCGAACTCGGTTCGTCAGCTCTGCTTCGCTCCCCCAAATGGTTGTTGAAGATTCGTACTCCGGTGTGCATCTAAGAATGGTGTACACAGCACCAGGCTAGTCAACGTGATTTTGACTTGAGACCTCTGGTTACGACTTCTCGAGTGCACGAGCCAGAAACGAGAGCTATAAATAATATTTATGCCAGCAACACGCCCGCGCCGCGTTGTACGCTGTCTCGTTATTTAGTGCACATATTCGACTTCAAATTCTCAGGGTTAGGCCTATTTGATATAGGGGGCCTATGTGAGTCCGGTATACGCTTGAAAATTATTTAAGAGATACGAATCCTTTTGACCGAGATATTTAAGTTTGAAAACGGTGAACGAACTTTTGTGTCACCCTGGGCCTATATATATATATGTATATTATTGCAACTTAACGTATACACGCAGATTTTGGCCTATCCTTGTCTTGGTCATAGGAATCAGTAGGGAGTCGATTGACTACTCTAGTCTGTCGATCGGACAACCATCAAGCAGAGATGTCTACGATTGTCACTATAATTTATTTGCATTGAGCCAATCAGTATTCTCAGTCAGTATTCTCTACTTCCCTACTTGCAAAACTATTATTTGCAGGGCTTACTCACTACCCTCTGTAAACGTTTAACTTTTACACTGCTTGCACTCTGGCGGTGCTAGTCTCAAGTATGGATAAAGGAGGAGAGTGGCGGTAGGCCTAATGATCTTTCTTAGGGACTATCACAAAGTGTTGTTACACTGAAACTACTGCTAAACGTTCACAACTACTATATCGTTCTCGACCTATCGAGTCACCCTATATAATGTATCTTGTTGAGACTTTCTCTTTGTATGGTGTTGGTTTCTTATGTGAGTTTTCTAATGGGTCACTTTTTAAGTAGCCTAATTAGGCCTAAGTCTGCGATGATAATATTATATATATTAATTCATAAATAATTGTTCCGAGTCAGATATTCCAAAGAAATTGAAATACGCAACGCACAGCAAACAGCATTATCTTCAACTTGGTCTGTGAGATCCTTTAATTTTAATGACCTGAATGAATGCAGGCAATTGGCCTGGCAAATTATCGAATTGCGATCGTATTGCGAAGAAATAAAACGTTTGCCCAGTGGGCCCTATGCAACGCAGAACTACCATTGCACAAAATATTGAATACAGTCTTTCAGAAATAGCTACCGACGCTTACCGTTACATAAATCCATCTATAGGCCTATCGCGAAATTTCATCTCTAAAGTCCTGAGTTTATCAAATTTAATTGGGTTCGTTTCTCGCCAGATGGCCGATTTCTTAGACGCGCTCCATGTTCTGAGCTGGGCAAAGGCAAAAGATTTAACACGATTTATCAAGTTGTAAGATCTAACTATAATTACATGTACGGAGATATTTCAATGGCGGACCATGAGCTCTTGCACGGAGACATAGGCTATCAATGCACAGAGACATATATATCCCTGGTGTGCCATGAGCGTAGGGGCAATTTTCCGGAGGGAGAGCAAATGTTCGTTCCCCTTTCGATCGTTCTATTTGAACAATCTGTCATTACAGAAATGTCCTTTTTGCGGTGTTATCAGAGACTTTGTCATGGACTTGCTCGCAATATGCTACCCACGACGGATAACGGATAATTACCTCGGACAATTGCTCCCGGACAATTGCCCCAGGCTAGGACACTTTCTCCCGATCCGACTACAAGCTTGCCCTACGGCCTAATATGTAGGCCTACACACAAGACGTTATATTATTATAATGATAACGCATGTTAACTTTAACTCATAATAAGGATTCTTTAGCGACTTCTATTTCGCAATTTCTTCTTCCTCCTCTTCCTTCTCATCTTCTTATGCCCTTTCTTCATCATCGTCTTCTTCCTCCTCCTCTTCCTCCTTCTCCTTATTCTTCTTCTTCGCATTCTTGTTCGATGATAAATGAATGCGTGTGCTTTAATATATCATCGAATGCGATATGTTAGGCTATTGTTGATCTAACGGCAGAGTCGTTTGCGTTAATCACTCGTCTCATCGACCTCTGCCTCGATCCTCTCTTCCCCAGTTGCTGCCATTTCTCCTTGCATCTCAACCACTTCGATCCATAATTACACTCCAGTGGGAGTCGTACAATATTCTGACGCCGTTCGCGCGACGGATCTTTCTCTGGCTCTTCTTCGTCTCTATTTCTTCGTCTTCCTCTTCTTCATCTCTGTATGTTTTTCTTCCTCTTCTTCGTCTCTGTATCTTTGTCTTGTTCTTCGTCTCTGTATCTTTGTCTTGTTCTTCGTCTCTGTATCTTTGTCTTCCTATTCTTCGTCTCTGTATCTTTGACAGACAGACAGACATGCGAAAGTGAAGAAGAAGATATGCAGGGTACTGAGAAAAACAGAAGAAAACAGTGTGAGAGCTGGAAAGTCATCCATCGATCAGTCAATCCGTCCGTCGTTCCATCTATTCTACATAGATATAGGTCTGAATCTGAATTGATTCCTTGTTCGACTGATGGTGTCGTAGGTTTTCTTAATGGAGACAAGGGATGGCTTCAAAGAGACACAATTTCTCGATTAGCAACCAGGACTTTTCCGGACCTCGAGGACCAAAGTCTGATTCATCTCTCATCAATTCCTTGCCAACGTTAGTAACTCATGACTTTTCCACATTCATGATGTCATATCTTTGTTAGGAATTTCTGAGGAACGTTTTAGTTCTGACCATATTCTCATACATTCGACGCTCTTTTCAATGTTCTCGATGACTCGCTACAGGTAGTTACAGTTTAATGACACTGTGTGATGACAAGGATCATTACCGTGGCCTTCCTCCTTTATCCAGGCTTGGGACTGGCACTGCCTGAGTCCTTGCCGCGGCGGAGTTTGATTCGCAACAAGCCAAGCGCGTGTCTCAGATGGGGTGGGGGGCTCAGCTGAGTACCTTCGTCCCCCCTAGAACTAACTGCCACTGCATCGATCGTTGATGGAATGCATTGGAAGCTGATGGATGCTGCTGCTGATGCAGAGTCGAGTGAAGAGGCATTGTCATGGCGATATATTGTGCGTCGTCCATTCAATCGACTCACTCTGTCTTTTGTCAGCACAGGAAGCAGGCGAAGGATGTTGGCGACCACCTGCGACGATCCTGCTGCAGGTGTCATGCAACCGCAACATGTAATTGTTCCGATGCCACTTCTCGCCGTCTTCTTAGTTATCGTCAGCTCCGCATCCTCAGCATCTGCTTCGATGCTTCTAAGTTCTGGCCAACGGACCATCGTTCCAGGTGAGTCGTTAGTTTCGCATCGATCGTAGCAGGGACTCGTACATATGTAGCTACGTGTCTCAAAAATACTTGTGTCTTCAAATTCGGTCACAGATTTCAGCTTCCACACAGTGAACATACGTCAATGTATTTCTGGTCAACATAGAAAACACGTTGAACCATCGGGTCATGTTTTATTGGCAACTCATTTCTCAACCATGCAACCGTATATGCGCCTCTAAACTGTTCACAATTATGCGATAGGCGCTAAATTAGTTATCGAATTTTTACTGTGTCAGCCTGCTTTACTGAGTAAATTACTTCTTACGTCTGCTTGAATTAGACGCTTAGCGTAAAGGTAGGTCTATTTAATTGGTCGTATACAGTCGTTGGTGGAATGCGCATAGGTGGTCATTTTTAATCGGTGAACCTATTTAACGGTGGACCAATTCTCGACTAGACACCGTCTCGGGTTCTTACATATAAACGGAGAATTCCTCAACTAAGCCATGAAGTCGGTCGCATAGGCAGGCTACTGCAGCTGCTGATCATTTACATGTAGGGCTATGCTGCGGACTTCATTTACATGTAATTTATTCCTCATCGGTTCGATGCAACAGAGACTCTAATTAACACTTATTGACCGTCAAATTAACTTCAGTTCTGCGCTGATGGAACGCGTGTATTAAAAAATCTTCCGTTTTCAATTATTC
>OY365809.1:32051000-32058500 GCA_959347315.1 Bimastos eiseni | reverse complement strand
CTGGCCTACTGACACTCATTTAGTGTTTCATGCGCGTTGGGCGTCACGTTTGACTCCAACCTGTTCCTCTCTGAATATAATTATTCATGCGGACTTATTCATTCTCCTATACGAAATATCGTGGATTTAAACCGCACGTACATTGCAATGTTAACGTCTGAAAGACAACACTACAATATCCAATCGTTATAAGCTAATAAGCGTAACCTAAATCTAGCACATTTATAATATTCAGATTACCTTTGGCCTTTGATATACCGCTACAATACATCCACCTGTGTATCTTTGACTGAGCTTATGATCTGAACCGTCAAACCATCTCGCTACAAAGGAAGCAGGGTTCTTGGTAAATGGTAATGTTCCCTTTAATTAATTGTAAACAGTGTAGCCTAAATGTATAAGAAATTTTGTGTGTGCAGTATTTTATAAATGGTTAACGCTTTTGTGCGTAGGTCCGAGCTGAATGCGATGATAGCTAAATTGAGACCATAACAAAGGTCTATGATGATAAGTTCCGATAACTTAAGAAAAGTCCCTTATCTAAATAAGGAGACGTATCAACCAAGGAACCAAAGTTTATGGAGTAAGGTAGGCCGCAGCTGGCTAGGAGACTCGATTTACGTAGTTTCACAACAAGAAATCGTGACTAGATAATTTTGTTTGCACACTAATGCTTGTTTGGGCTGGCTCTACGCCCGTGTGCCCTCGCACACACGCACAGCTTAGACGGAACATTGCTCCTTTGCATCAGTATTTGACTTGGTCAAGAGGGACATGATTGTTTTTGTGACAAATTGCCTAGCTGATAAGCAATTATTGTGTACAATGTCTTGCTACAATGTCTCGCTACAATCTCTCGCAACCGATACCGAAGGGTAGAATTGAGGTTCACCACAAATTGATACCTGTTTGGTGAAGAGCAACCCTGAGTTACGTTATAAAGTGGCACCTGAGAAGTGGGATGAGGGACATGACCGATGGAAAACGACAGACTGCTGGATCCCCTGGGCCGCCAATGAGCAGTTCGACGCCAGCCGGGCCGGGAAGAAAGACTAGCACGCTGTACACACGTGGTCAAGTGTCGGAGAGCATCGTCTTCAATCGTCCGAGGCCGCTGGAGTCGGGACTACCGGAAAAAGCAGATGAATCAACTTTGAGGCCTAAGCTGTTGGAGGATGTCAAGGGTCTGCTCCGGGACCCACCGTCACAGGTGAAGCCTGGAAAGTTCGACGGGACTGGGTCACTTGAATCTTTTTTGGCCCAGTTTGAGTTGTGTGCCAGACACAACCGATGGTCCTCTGTGGATCGAGTCGACTACCTGCGCTGCGCTCTGGAGAAGGCCGCCACCCAGCTGCCATGGGATTTTGGGGATCGGCAGGACGTGACCTATGAGGAGCTCGTGGAGAGGCTGCGCCAACGCTACGGAACGGAAGGTCAAGCTGAAACCTTTCGTGCCCAACTCTAATACAGACAACAACGATCGGAGGAGAGCCTGAGCGACTTGCTGCATGAGATACGTTACTTGGTCGTTCTCGCCTACCCTGTACCGTCCAATGAAACCACCGAAATCATCGTCAAGGATTCTTTCCTGGAGGCCATGAGAGACAGGGAGCTTTCGCTCAAAGTACGTGAGCGAGAGCCGAAGACGCTGGATGAGGCATACCGTGCTGCGCTTCAACTGGAGGCTTATCGTACGACGACGGACCAGGAAGATCGGTGGAGGCCGCCGAATCGTGTGCGAGGGACTCTTGAAACTGACGAGAGCTCGCAGTTGCAGACTTGGTTGGAGCGCTTCCTGGCCAAGCAGCAGGAAGATCAGAGCCGCCGAGACCAAGTTCGACCGAAAACTCCGGGAGCTGACAACCCGAACTGTGCCAACGAATGACCCAGGTCTGGACGTTCGTCCTGCTGGTGGTCATCGCCAGGGATGGGCGAGGACCTGCTTTCGCTGTGGCCGAGCCGGACACTTCGTCTGCGACTGCCGGCAAGGTCGGGATCGACAGAACGACGACCCTGAAACGGAAGAGGCCGCACCGATCACTGTGGAGTCGTCGGCCGTTAACCACACCACAAGACCGAGAGCTCCGAACCGAGCGTCCAGCAACGCGATCTACATTCGAGGTATCATCAACGGACGCCAGCAATTGTGCCTGGTCAACACTGGGTCTGAGGTGAGCCTCGTGCCTGCTTCTGCTCTGGTAGGGGTAGAGATCTATCCCTGCGATCGTTTTCTAATGGCTGCTAACGGGTCCAATATTAATGTACTCGGGGAGGTTAGGCTGCCCATTAAGGTACGACCGGGGTTGAAAATTTCGAGTGCGTTCCTTGCGTCTGACCAGATAACAGAGATTATGCTGGGCATGGATTGACAAAGGGAGCATCGCTGTCGTCTGGGATTTGTGTCCGGGGCATTGTTTATTTGGCGTTATGGCATCCCTTTGGTGAAGGGCAATGGGTCCGTGTGGTGTAGGCGAGTAGCGTTGGTCGTTCCGCCGAAATGTCAGAGCGACGTGCCAGTGCGTACGATATCCGGGGATTTGGGGTCTGTGGCCCCGGCCTGGATGAAGAAAGCCCGAGAATGTAGGCTGGGCGTCAACCTCGCCCGAGTCGTGCTTGGGAATAGTGCCGACACAACCCGGGTGAGAGTGGTGAACTTGAGCGACAACCCTGTCCAGCTCGGGTAGGACCAGGTGATTGCGGGCCTGCACCCGGTTGAGGTAGAGGTGAGCCGGGCGGCCGTGAAGGTCGAAACCCGGGTAGCTCCATGCCATCATACATGGGGATATTATCGGACCTTCCAGAGGAGGTGACGCCTGATGTCCGAACGCGGTTAGGCGAGCTACTGCGGAAATTCCAAGACATTTTTCTGAAAATGGATTAGATCTTGGGAGAGCTTCGGTCTTAAGACATAGAATTGTCACAGGGAATACGCCCCCTGTGAGACAGCTTCTTCGCTTCCCCATCGAGTGGCGATCGATGAACAGTTAAGTAATCTGCTGGCGGCTGAGCGGATAGAGCCTGCTGCTAGTGAGTGGTCGTCCAACGTAGTGCTTGCCCGTAAAAAGGACGGGACCCTACGGTTTTGTGTTGATTACAGGCAGTTAAATGAGCGGACGAGGAAAGACTCGTATCCGCTCCTCAGGATTGATGATTGCTTGGATGCCTTAGCCGACGGTGAGTGATTTAGCACTCTGGACCTACGTAGTGGGTATCATCAGGTGGCTTTGGACCCGGAGGACGCCGATAAAACGTTCGTGATCCGCAGGGGTACGTTCCGATGGAAGGTGATGCCCTTCGGGCTATGTAACGCGCCCGCTACCTTCCAGAGGTTCATGGATATAGTCCTGTCCGGGCTTAACTTTGAGGCATGTCTTGTCTATTTGGACGATGTTGTCATTTTTGGGAAAACACCCGATCAACATTTAGAACGATTGAGACTAATGTTCGAGCGCCTGCGGGGAGCGAACCTTAAGCTGAAACCAAGCAAGTGTCGCTTGTTGCCGTGGACGGTTAATTTTCTTGGTCATGTCGTGACTCCGGAAGGAGTGGTCGTGGATTCGACCAAGATCTGCGATGTTGTCGAGTGGCCGGTCCCGCGACGTTTAATGGAGTTGCGATCTTACCTTGGGCTATGCTCCTACTACCCTAGGCTTATTAAGGATTTCTCGGTGCTGGCTTCTCCCCTGTCTGAGCTCACTAAGAAGGGGCGAGCTTTTATTTGGGATGCCGCATGTCAGGAAGGCGTTTAAACACTTGAAACTAGTCCTGACCTCCACGCCGTTCTTGGCCTAGCCCAACGGACGGACGGTGAAGAACGGGTGATTGTGTATGGAAGCAGACTGCTGTCCTCGGCCGAAAAGAATTATTGTGTGACCCGATAAGAACTTCTGGCGATAGTCTACTTCTGTAAGCTTTACCGACAGTATCTGCTGGGGCGGTCGTTTGTGCTGCGAACGGACCACGCCGCCCAGGATTGGCTCGCTCCAGCGTACGCCTGAGCCGATTAGCCATCAAGGCCGGTGGTTAGAATGGCTTGCCGAATATGAGTTCCAAGTAGTCCGTAGGGAGAAGATACGGGAACGCTGATGCAATGTCTCGGCGGCCCTGCCGACAGTGTGGGTCGGAGGCCCGGAGCATGACGGCAGCAGTGGTGGAGGCGTCTGACGAGGCTCAACCGGGCTTAGTTGTCAACGCTATAGAACGAGTAGCAGGGGCGCAACGAGAAGACCCCGATCTTAATATAGTAAGACCATGGGTTGAAGAGGCGGGTCAGTTTCCGGATTTGATGGCCATTCTGCGAGAGAGTGATGCTGTGAAGGTGCTGTGGCATCAGAAGGACGCCTCTATTTGCGGAACGGGATCTTCTACAGGAAGACGCCCGACGACGTAGAACAGGTCTTAGTCCCGAAGAAGCTCAGGGTAGAATGCCTGGAGCTGGCTCATACAGGGTTGACCGGGGGCCACTTAGGTGTACGTCGTACGCGCTGGCAGGTGAGGCGACTTTGCTACTGGGTTGGGTGGTCCCGTGACGTGAGGCGCTTTTGCCGGCAATGTGGTACATGCAATAAATATCAACGTGGGCGTCCGCCAAGGCAGGAAGCACTGCAGCCGATGCAGTGCGGGGAACCCTGGGAGAGGTTGAGTATCGACATCACCGGTCCTCACCCTCGGAGTAGTAGGGGGCATACCTACATCCTGACTGTAATGGACAACTTCACGAAATTTGTCGAGGCTGTGGCCGACCAACCAAGAGGCTATCTCGGTAGCCCGGGCTCTGGTCGACAATGTAATAGTCCGGTACGGGGTCCCGCTGCAGATATTCACGGACCAGGGGACCAACTTCGAGAGTAATTTATTTCAAGAGTTGTGTAGGCTGCTGGGGATAGACAAGGTCAGGGCCTCCAGTTATCACCCTAGTGGAAATGGTGTAATCGAACGATTCCATCGAACGCTCAATGCCATGCTGGGTAAGGTCCTAAGCAGCCATCAGAGAAATTGGGATGACTATCTGCCCCTTGCCATGGCTGCCTATAGGGCGTCGCCGCACTAGGTGACTGGCTTTACCCCGAACTTGCTGATGTTCGGTCGGGAAGCCAGGGCACCGATAGACCTGGTCTATGAGAGACCGCGGGATGTGGAGTATGACGATTCCATGTACCCCAATTGCGTTCGAGACTTCGCAGAACGCGTGGAGGGCGCCTATTGTTTGGTGCGCGATCAGTTGAAGATGGCTGCTGAGCGACAAAAACTGGCGTGCGATTTACGTGTACATCCTGCGGACTTCGCACCAGGAGACCGCGTGTGGTATTTTTTCTTCGCGTCGTTACCAGGAACGCAGTGCTAAATGGCAACAAATGTACAGTGGGTCATTTCTGGTGGACTGTCGTCGTGGACCTGTGAACTATCTTTTGCGTAAGTCGGCCAACTCTCGGCCGTTCATCGCACATGTTGACAAGCTGCGCTTGTGTGCCGACGTCGACGATGGGCCTATGGACAGGGACGGGGCCAGCTTGCCTCCGTCTCCGGCTTTGACTGATAGACGGCCTCTGCGCAATTACGCCGCGCTGCTCGCTACCAGTAGGCGTGAAGTAAAGGGGAAGACACGGCGTCGCTTCTGCAAGTGGCCAAGCCTGTGACGTCACCATGGTTGTGGACTAGCTCTGTGTAGAACGTTTGCGGCATTCAGACAGTCGACATGGAAGAGAAAGCATTCAAAGCGTGCGACAGTTGTCCTAAGGTTTTTCGAGGGAATTAGGCCCAGAGTTCGTTACGTCGCCACCGGCATACGGCTTGTGCAGGAAGGGTCCGTCGAGTCGTCGAATTGCCAGCCTTTGCGGGCGTCGGAGCTGCATCTGCCTCTGCCCGGGCTTCTGCCCAGGCTTCGGCTTCCTCTACCGATGGACGCCTGAGCGTAGTCCTGACCAGATCTCTGGCGACTGGAGAGTGATCCCACTGAAGATGTCGTCGGTATCCTTCGGTCCATCCGACGAGACTGAGCTGCAACGGGCGCTCGACGAGTATCTTGGGGGTGACATGGGACTGCCCTCCGTACCCTTCGTCGCTGACTTGGATCCTGTCCCGCCTGCCTGGCTGGACGAAGACATCCCTGCGGAGGTCGTCGCGACATTGAGGGCTGCCTCGTCTATCACGGAAACACGTCGCCTTCGTTGGCCTTCGTCGGCAGCGCCCCGGATGCATCCGTTGCCACGAACATGAAGATGATCGACAGGAGCTCCTCCCCCTTGGGCCATGTGGCCCGGTCGGCCTCTTTCCGTCGGCGTTACCTCTATCGGTTGAAGAATTGGGTCGGGTTTTCCACTGGGCGTATATGGGGCAAGCCCCTGCGAAAATATCGTTGTTTGCGGAGGAAACCATCCGAATTCCAAGTTGTCCAGATTGGTTCGCGCGTCAAATATTCGACGCCTCTTATCCCTGGCGCATAGGGGACTGGGATGTGCCTGCAGGGGCTCCTCCGGGGGTCGTGATCGACGCCGACGCTGGCAATGCCTCTCCTCCCGACTACGAAACTATCAGTTCCCTTCTGTGTCACTGGATCGTGTGTCCGACCCGGACTACCTTCCCTCCGGATCTGACGTGGAGTGGCTGGCGTTTCCGCCAGGCCATGATGGGGCGAACTCGGAGTGAGTCGCGGACAGCTGCCTTGGCTGGGTAAAGTATACAAAATATTGTCTTGACTGCATACTGTGCAACGCTTAGTTGAGAAGGGTTTTTCTTTGTTTTCTGTTTGGTATTTCAGTAACGATTGTGTTGGATTTTGATTTTGATTTTCATCTGGGTGCGTAAAGCCCTGTTTTGTTTGCAATAAATAACCCTAGGGGTTTGATGTACTCTCGTGAAGTGTTTCTTGCATAAGGGGATGGAGTTTACCCTCTTGTCAATTTTAGGTATAATTTGCGATAGGGGGAATCTTGCCCTGTTTTCTTTAATATTGCAATAAACACTTTGGCAATCTTGTGCTGTTGGAGAATTCTGTGAACTGTTTAGTTCAAGAACTGAATTATTAATTCTTGCCATTGCGATAATTTTTGTATTTAAGATGTTGCTGCTTGGAAGGAATACTGTATGTTGTGGTTGAGCATGGAGCTGCTGTGTGGCGTAATTTTGGTTGGGACTGCCGGGATGGGGGCATCCCGTTCGCTCGAGGGGAAGATTGTGGCAAAATTGCTTAGCTGATAAGCAATTATTGTGTACAATGTCTCGCTACAATGTCTCGCTACAATGTCTCGCTACAATGTCTCGCTACAATGTCTCGCTACAATGTCTTGCTACAATGTCTCGCTACAATGTCTCGCTACAATGTCTCGCTACAATGTCTCGCTACTATGTCTCGCTACAATGTCTCGCTACAATGTCTCGCTACAATGTCTCGCTACAATGTCTCGCTACAATGTCTCGCTACAATGTCTCGCTACAATGCTCGCTCCGCTTCGGGTATATATATATATATATATATATACCCGAAGCGGAGCGAGGCATTGT
>OY365809.1:31958252-32050800 GCA_959347315.1 Bimastos eiseni | reverse complement strand
GTCAGAGGTAAAAAGAAAGAGTAATCACGGGAGTAGAGAGAGTCGTCGGAAGTTTTGATAGTTCGCGCTGTATGATAAAGGGCAGTCGTAAGTCGTCGTTGTCGTAATAGTTGTAAAGACAGCGTTCTGTAAAAAAAACTGTTCGATGACTGTGGATTTTATCGAAGAAATAAAGATCGAGTCGAAGTTATTTGTAATGAGCTCCGATCGTTGACATTGGCAATCTACCTCATATCTGCGCCAAGAAGCCAGACTTACCTCGCGGATAGTCGGACCTGGGCAAAACAATATTGCGGTCTTCTGAGGGTACCAGAGAATTAAGGGAGGTGAACCAGAATTGTCGCAACCGATACCGAAGGGTAGAATTGAGGTTCACCACAAACTGATACCTCATTGGCGAAGAGCAACCCTGAGTTACGTTACATTTTTATAAACAGTGGTTATATATTGCAATCTATATAACATGGCGCTCAGAGGAATGCGGGTCAGTTATAACCACTTCGTCTTCCTCCAAATCTTGATTCTATTCCCTCAATTTTCTTATGGAACAAATGGCAAACATGGCAATGGCCATTCCTCAAAAGCTCTTGTCAAATTTCTGCAAACACTTCGTGCCAATAATTATGTTTAAATATCCGCATAATAACTATATATATATATTATATAAGTGTTTAACTTATAAAGCTACGTGGACCCGCACATGTAAGTATGGATATGCATAAATATATATATATATATGATAGATTTGAGTGCACAATGGAAGCATGATCTATACGAGAGTCCATTGTACTTATATGCTGTTAATCTCGGGAATCTTATGCCTGAGTAGTTTTCTTTCCGCTGGGATTAGCGGAGATAATCGCAGCGGACGACGGACGACGCTGCAGCAGTCTTACGAAATCCCTTTCTCTTTCGGGACGCTTAACGACCCAACGAAGACGATGACAATGACGACGACGACGACGACAGGAGAAGAGACTGACAAGGACGCAGACAGACGGACGAATGGACAGAGATAAAGACAGGACGGAGGGAAGGACAGGTACATACGAAGTCCCATCAGCAGGTCTCGTCCAGCGCCGACAGTCGATCGGGCGCCGATTAAGGCCAAGTGGACAAGAAGGGCAAGAGATGTCGTAGTCGGTGCTTAGAGGGCCAATCGCCCCACTTCACAACCCATTCACCCAGCACCAACTCTTAAACCTACCCAACATCATCCAGTTCAGCTTTCCGTGTATACATGGACTGTAGAGGTGGCATTCCTACCCAGTCGAACAGTTTGTCTTCCTGCATCCTGGTCATTGTCTTCAGTTAGTCAGTCATCTCTGTTTCCGGTTTTCTGAGGGCTTCTTAGAGTTTTGTCAGCATAAATAATTATTAAGCTCATGTGTTTAACATTCATCTATAGCCTACCTTCAAATAAACGTATACATCTCCAGGCTTGCTATGATGCTATCATGTCCTAGAAGGGTGTCATTTGCGTCGCCGTTGAAACAGATTTGTCGTGCCGTAGGCCTATTAACCCAATATTTGATAAATATTCAGGTGAATGATAAAATTCCTACTGCTATTTGTGCTACTTGTATACATTAGACGCTTCATAAAATTTATAAAATTAATATTCAGGTATGATGTTAGGTCTGCTGTGAATCGAAGGTAATTTATTACCACATTTAAAAGTGTAATCGAAAATAGAGAAATCACCGCGTCACAGCCTCACAGGATGCCTGTCTTCTGCTGTTATTGCCGTCATTTGGAGGTTGCCATTTGTCATTGATGCTAACATTTGGAGGTTGCCATTTGTCATTGATGCTAACATTTGGATGTTGCCATTTGTCATTGGTGCTAACATTTGGATGTTGCCATTTGTCATTGGTGCTAACATTTGGATGTTGCCATTTGTCATTGGTGCTAACATTTGGATGTTGCCATTTGTCTTTGGTGCTAACATTTGGATGTTGCCATTTGTCATTGGTGCTAACATTTGGATGTTGCCATTTGTCCTTGGTGCTAACATTTGGATGTTGCCATTTGTCATTGGTGTAAATAATATTAGGATCGTATGGCATGGTTGCCGATTGGTTAGAGCGGTTGGTCCGTAACACTCAGTGTGCGCTGAGTGAGCGGGCTCGACTCTCGTCCGAGGCGTCACTGTGTAAGGACCTAGAGCAGGTCTTTCGCGCACAATAATCATTGCTCTGCAGTACAACTGCAGTTGCGTCGTCGAGACGTGTGTGCGCTTTCGTGCAAGACTTGTCTTGTTAAAGCGCGTTATAAATGCCGAGTTGAAGGCTATTGTATTGCATATGTTGCCATTTGAATTTGGTGCTAACATTTGGATGTTGCCATTTGCCTTTGGTGTCATCAAGTTTTCATCAGTGTTGGCCACGAGACCAAAAACTCCAGACCAAGACTGAGACCAAGACCGAGAGGTTCAAAACCAAGACCAAGACCAAGACCGGGACCAAGTGGTCCGAGACCAAGACCAGACTGATGGTCCGAGACCAAGACCAAGACCAAGACCGATACTCTTTTTAATAAACAATTCAAGTTTTTGAAGACTCTGAAACGGAATAACTCGCTTAAAACATAAATTTTATTGCTGAAGAATAGGCCTGCTAAGCTTAAAAATGGTCCAGAAAACAGTTTTACCCAACCACTCTGAACATTTGCGGGTTCAGCTCTTGATTTGAGCCTGAGATTATCTCACTATAAATGACTTGCAGTATACGATAGGCAAATACTTTAAGACATCTTAACAAGTAGATTAACATTCCATTTCAGTGATGTATTGTATCACGGACCCCGACCACATAATTATTAAATTATTTTCAAAAACCTTGAAATTTGTTTAAGCAAATTTTGAAATGCCTGGCTCCATTGTAAATGCATTTTTTTTACCATACGGACCATAGCATATAAAGATCTATTAATTTGGCCAGCACGCCATAAATCGATAACAATCGCGTATGACATAAACATTGGGTGTCTCTAATAATCTAAATAACTGACACTTAATCGAAAAAATTGCTCTGATGCGGCAAATGACCAAGAACGCCAATTTAAGACAGAGACCAATCCCAAGACCGTTCCTTTAAGGCAAGACCAAGACCGCCGCATTCGAGACCAAGGCCGAAACCAAGACCGAAGGTCCGAGACCAAGACCAAGACCGATGCATTCGAGACCAAGACCAAGACCGCAGTTTTCCGGTCTCGAGACCGCCTCGAGACCAAAACCGCTGTCTCGTTTCCATGAACCCAATTAATAGGATTAGTGAAGTAAACAGAGAGATTCAAGAACACAGAGCGACAGATTGCGTTTATGTTTAAGTTTCTTTAAGAAAATTTGATGTTTTTGCATTATACGTGGAGTTCAGTTTCACGATATCATGAACCCAGCTGATTACATAGGCTTGTTATAGTGTCACACTAAAACTCAGCGTTTTGGTCATAGGTCTATTTTATGTTAAAGACGAAAGATCCAGATTGCTTTAGCCTACGTTACGAGACCAGAGTAGGCCTATACAGAACCATGAAATATTAATTTTACACTAATGATGTTTCTCGTCAGTAAGAAAAGTGTAATTATTAAAATAAAATCTAAAATATTTTCCAACAATTTTCCAACGACCAAATTGGATATTTCTGTAAGATGACCCATTTAACAATTCATTTATTTGGCCCCTTTTGAGGACCTCTCCAAGGCCCAGTCACCTGTCATCTAGGGCGTTCTAGGCGAATATAGCGTATACCAACTAAGGTGTGGGTTCTATAATGTTATTCGCATGAATAGGCCTACAGACAGACAAACGCCCAGTTTGCGTGTGCGTTTTGGAAGAATGCCTGACTCTACTCGTGATCTCGGCCAGAAACTGACCAAACATCCGTCAGTACGATGGTCTACAAACCAAAACCGGACACGCAATGGACAACCGCAGACTCAATTAGGCCACGCATAAAATGACGACAACACCCAATTAGGCCTATTTATTAATTATCCAGCAGAAGCAACAGACACTTTAAGCACTTTAAGTCCTACAAGTCTTGTGAACGCTGGCAGATACGAGGCGCAAGAAAATATGTCCTTATATTTATATAATTAGGCATAAAATACGTATAATATATATAAAATAAAATACGTATAATATATATATATAATAAAATACGTATAATATATATAAAATAAAATACGTATAATATATATATATAATAAAATACGTATAATATATATATATAATAAAATACGTATAATATATATAAAATAAAATACGTATAATATATATATATAATAAAATACGTATAATATATATAAAATAAAATACGTATAATATATATATATAATAAAATACGTATAATATATATATATATATAATAAAATACGTATAATATATATATATATATATAATAAAATACGTACGCTGCCGATGTGGGTCGCCGATAAATATCTTCAGCTATTTTAACAAAATGAAAGCTGGCTTTGGATGGAGACTGCCTCATGTTCCATGTGGGATCCATTCTACTTGAAGACCTGAAGTTTACACTTTAATGTATTAATTTTAGTTCGGCCAGTGAAGCATTCCGTCCCCCGATGTGGAGAGAGAGAAAGAGAGAGAGAGAGAGAGGGAGAGAGAGAGTGTGTGTGTGTGAGACAGAGACAGAGACAGAGAGAGACAGACAGAGACAGACAGAGAGACAGAGAGAAACAGAGACAGAGAGATCAGTGCTGCGGTTGTGTTTGGTCTCCCGTGGCGCCCTATAACGACCGTTATAAGAACTAAATAAGAGATGAATCGACAGAATCAGATTAGGAACATAGAAGCGCTGCATTCGATGGCTGCTGCTCCTACACTGCTCGATTCTCCAGCAATTGCAACACACGAGGATTCCTTCTCAACAAACAACGTCACAATTGGCACGTCTTTATCAAGCCACTGGCAGTAGTAGGCCATAATTATATATATATATATATATATATGACGTTGAAAATGGGCGAAAAGACACAATATATATTTATATTGCAAGGACTATATATATATATATATATATATATATATATATATATATATATATATATATATATATATATATATATTAGAGTGCACGTCCCATGCACAAATGTGCTTAGAGTTGCCGGTTCGCATACGGATGGTAGGGCCCGGCTTACCTGATGAATGTGAATCCTAGGGTTAACACGGCACGTTCTCAGGGCGCCTTAAATGATCTGACAGAACTGACAACCATTCAAACGGACAACTGGAGGGGTAGGGGTGAGTGTTATCCCCCGATTCAATTAATTGAAGGAATTAGTTTAGTCCAGCTCTTACGGTTGTATGAGTTACATTACGCTGCAGCTGTTGACGGTCTGTACGCTATTCTTCATCATTCATTTCCCAAATATATTCCTTTGCTTTAAGGAAGCCTCGTCGGTGGTCACCGTTCACAGACAACAAACTTTGCTTAAAGAGGAGCATTAAACTTGATTAAATTTCGACATAATTGTCAGCATATGCAGCCTATGAGAACGAGTTGCTTGACGTCTGACTGAGTACGATGGGTGAGTGTTTGCACGGAGAGTGTGCATGTGACAGGAGGAGACAACAGACGGAGAGTGGCTCATAAGTGTACCATAGTTGCAGGCGAGCAGCTTGCAAGGACTTCCTCTCAAGTTCTCAGTCGTATCTGTTGGGATCGTTTGTTTGTGCACACTTATGTCAACGACTTTGAGGCTGGATCTTTGGATTACTCGATTTATTTAAAACTTACCAGAACTAGTCCGGTTTGAATAGCCCAACGATATATTCGTCATCCAAGAACAATGTTTAGTAGCTTTGGAGAAAAGTTGAGTGACAGAGAGTGTCGCAGTATGTGACAGGAGGAAACGTTGTTCATGGTCGTCTCGTAAAGGTGTCGCAATGAAATGTAACAAACGAAGCACCAGCAACATCTGCGGAGACTGACTGCAACCGTGATAAGATAGATAGATGGATATGATGTGTTCTTGTCTCTGGTTTCTTTGTCTTGAATGCTGGATATGATAGAAATTGGCATCTGCATGATGCATGCAACTATGCATGCATGTATATATTGGATGAATGTATGCATTATGCATGCATTTCGGTCTGCCAATCTGCAGTTATGTATGTCTGTATGCTTGTATTTATATATTAAATATATATACATATACAATTGCATATTATATTATATAATGTATATTATATATGTATGCTGTTTGCATTTATGTGTATATTAGCGTATATATGCTTGTATCTAGGCATGCATAAATGTTTGTATGTTTGTTTGTATCATATAGCATCGCTTTAGAATTTTATAGCGACTCTCACAGCGTGAAAAGAAACGTCCTTAAAGAGCGAGAAGCCGTTGGAGAGAAGTCTGCCATTAATTTAACCCTTTGTGATGGAGGTAAGTAATTTCATTCAACAATGGACCCACAATAGCCAACGCCCAGCGTTGCATGGGCCAAGGCAGTCTTTGCCTTAGGAACAAAAAAGCCAAGACGATCAACAAAGTGCAAGGAACGAGATGAAGTTGCAGATTATGGCTTTCGCAAATAGTCAGAGAGATATCTCGGAACACGGCCTAGCTGGGCTTTGGAAACTAGAAAGAGGAGGATTTTGTAGTGCATGGATACGCGCAGTGATAGGAAGCCAGTGCAATACTTACTCAAGCATGTATGTAGAGATATGTTCAAAGCGAGGGATTCGGGCAATAAGCCTAGCTGAAGCATTTAAGACCGATTGAAGAGGGAAAGGCTCTGTTTCTGGAGGCCCATGAGAAGTGAGTTACATTAGTCTAGGCGGAAACGGGGTTCTAGGACAATACCCCCGGACAAATACACCCGGACAATAACTCCCCGGACAATAACCCCAGACAATAACCTCCTTGCAAATAACCCCCCGGACAATAAACCCCGAATAGTATAATGGTAAGACACGAAAATCTCCATACACCCCTTATGCAAATAATTAAATTACTTTACAAATAACGTAAAAAACCAAACAGTTGTAATGATTATATTAGACATATGTGTTATAATTAGTTAACCATTCACGTTGAGTATTAAATTAAATCTCTCGAGAATGAAATTGCTGCATATCGTCAAATAGTTCGGCTTACTCAAAAACTATTTCACGGAGGTAGTCAGTAAGATAGCGCTGCTTATGGTTTCTGAAGTAGGCTTTATGGGAAAAACATGAGTAGGCTTTATAAATTTCACATAATGTCGGGTAATTAGCAGATAATTAGCGAACATGGAACAGTCATGATTCGACAGTATGGCAGATCATTTCATGCAATGACTGGACTTTCCACAAATTACCGCCTCCCCAAGAGTGGACTCAAAAAGAAATATAAAGGAAATGTGTCATTTGACCTATGTTACATATAAGTCTGCTCGTGTCTTACCATAATTGCTCTTTGATGTTTGCCAATTATCTGCAACCTATCTATTAATTTGAATCTTACTTTATTTATCTTGCATTTTCTACTTAATTCTTACCATGATATACTATTCGGGGGTTATTGTCCGGGTTTTTTTGCATGGGGTTAATGTCCGGAGGTTATTTGTACAGCGGGTATTGTCCGGGGGTAATTGTCCGGGGTTATTGTTTTATGACCCGGGAGCAGACACACGCATGAATTATGTTGGCAAAAACAGAGGGAGAAACCGATCGTCTGATGGCTCTGAGTTGCCTCAGTTGAAAGCAGCAGACGGAGTGACATGCAAAACCGTCTTAGAAAGGTTGGTCATAGGTGATCCCCATGTGGTCTATCGAGTGCCGAAGGCCGGAAACCTTTCAAGATAATCTCACAGAAACGTTCCGATCTTCTACCAGTTTTGAAGCAGACCAGAGCGATCCAGCAAACAGTCGACCCACTGCTAACGTAACTTTATATCCGAAATACTTAAACGCATAGTTGGTGAACGCATTGTTGTTAACCAGTTGATTACAGCCTAAAATGTCTGGAGATGAGAGGAGACGGACTCTGGGCCTCCGTACTGGTTCCCTGTCGAGAGAGGCACTCCTCCGCCGCCGCCGTTTTGACGTATGGCCGTTTTGCAGCGACCGTTTTGGCGCAGATATCTGATACATATAGGCCTACAACAAAATTTATTGTATCAGATATCTGCGCCAAAACGGCCAAATGAATAATACAAAGAGCCTACTACCTCGGTATTTGCTCTCTTTTGATCGTAGCCTCAGCGAGTCAGGTTAGACGTGTACGTCTTCCGTGAACGTGAGGGATGAATCAAGTGTGACGCCTGAGTCACTGACAATAGAAGAGTATGTTTACGCAACAGAATTTATCAGTTGTTGTAGTTCAAGTTAAGCAAACTGTTGCCTAGTCGCAAACCAGATCAGCTGACTTTTTGTAGCATTTTAGTTAGAGGTTATAAGTCGACATCTAAAATCGAGGCAGTCAATAGAGTGACCTAGAGACAGTTGGTCAGATGGTGCATCATATGCGAAAGCCTGGGCATCATCCGGATGAAGATGGCGACTTGCTCAGCAGTAAAGAGAATGCATAGGATGGGCCAAGCAGCGAGCACTGGGGTACACCAAATTTAACCCCAACCCATTGAGTCCCGGAGTCTGCAAGGACAACCGTCTGTGAGCGGTCAGTGGGGTAGGATTTCAACCAAAAAAGGAGATACCAGATAGGCCACAGAATTAACGTAATCGCTGGTGCAGAATATCTTGGTCCACCATATATCAAAAACAGAAGACCAATCAAAAGACTTTTTCCACTCTTTAAAGTAACAAGAAACACCTTCGAATGGACGAGTCCATTGTGACGAGACCGCTACAACAACAGACACTTCCAAACAACATTCAAAATACCAGTGATAACAATGACGACGAAGATGATGATGACGAAGAATAGGATATTTATTGTGGTCGCTTTATGTTCTTAATTGTCAGCAGCAATTTTATTTCGTGCATCGGAATTATTGATGACATGCATAAACCGTCTATCCTTCCATCCGTCCTTCTGTCCGTCCGTTCGTCCTTCCGTCCGTCCATCCGTCCATCGTCGATCGATGGACCAAGAGCGACTCAGTCGGTTGTTGTGCTTTACACGTTTCCTCCTTCGATCACAGATGGCGTCGGCGAGACAGAAACCGCTTTGCTACATCATGCGATTTTAGGAAGTTTTCTTTACTGCATGGTCCAGAGCTTTGTTGCAATTGGCTCGCCACTTATATAGGAAAGGCCCAGAATGGGCCTCATATAGATGCATAGCAACGGAGGACAATGCCTCTTCTGAAATCCGAAAAAAGGTTTGAACTATCGTCATTGACGACAAATACTGAATTCGAAGCATTGATGGTGATGAGTTCCTGCAAAGTGGCGCTTCATAAATGCCCGTCTACGATATGATTCAGAATTCATATTTTTCCAGCATCGACTCTTCTCAAATAAAATTCCGGCGCAATTATGTGTAGGCCTGTGTTGGCCTATCTTTAAAAAAACATAGATCTCCAGGTCAGGAATTACAGCCAAATATTAACTGCCGTGATATAATTATCCATTCCTATCACGGGTGCAAAAAACAAGATTACTTAAAATGAGAAGTAGATTTTTTTGGTTTTTTGGTTTTATTTGATTTTTTGGTTTTTAATTTTCGTTTAGATTTTGTCACAACAGTTTTGTTATAAAAAACATCAAACTCAGCATGAAAAAGAGCTCCAACTCGTTTTTTGTAATTAATTGAGTTTGATTTCGGACTGAGTAACACACACTTAGTAATATAATAGTAATGTTAGTATATTGAATGAAAATATTAAAAAAACAAAAATTGCCAGTTTTCTTATCTTTTTGTTTTTTGCCAAAAAAAACAAAAAACCAAATCACAAAAAACCAACATGTTTGCAGCCCTGATTCCTATGCATCAATTTATGACCTGGAGATGCATGTTATGCGCCTATAAACATGTCTGCACATACGTAAATGCAAAAAACCAATGCACACAGTTATATATGTATACGCGCACATAATGTGCATAAATGCTTACAATAGCCTACACATGATATATTATTATATACGATGAGAAGTGTTTACGCAGATCTTTTAGTTAGAAGAGACATCTTTCCTCTGGGGAGAGATGTCGGCAGATGTGTGGAATCGTCTTTTTGTAACTGTCATCCAGGCATCTAATTTCGTCGTACACTCCTTCATTCGACCGTTCCTTTACCCTTCCGTTCCTTAGTTCTTTCGTTCCTTATTCCCTCCGTTCATTAGTTCCTCCGTTCCTTCGTCCTTCCGTTCGTTTTAGTGTCTTTCTGTCCTGCTATCCATTTCTAATCAAAGAACGAGGAACAACTCGACTTCTATTTTAGACGCTAATTTGAATTTTGATGAATATATCATTGAGCCGAAAATGTTAAGCTGCTCGTCACATTGGCGCTGCTTTGCTTGCGGGCATTTATCACTGTTAAGGGTCATGTCTAAGGTCATGAAGGTCAGGTCTGCAAACAATGATCATTAATTGTTGCTACGTATAGAAACCTTGTTGACCCACATAAACAATCTGCTGATTTGTGCTGTTTACGTACACGAAGGTAACAAGTGTTGTGTCTTGTTAAAGGGTTACAATTACACAGCGACAGCAGCTGGGTTTTTTATACACATCGAAGGATTTACGACAAAGACAATTCTTTATAATTCTCAATTGACTGAAGATACTCTCTGCGCTTATAACACACGAAGTTAAGACAGATTGTTCCTTACTTGTGGACCTGAACGGGAGTTGAAGACGTTCTGAGATGAAATACCGGACCCGGGTCCTTCAGCAGCAGTAAATGCATTGGCCTAAGACCGATTGTTCATTCGGCGAGTGTTGCATAAAATCTTTGAAATTGTAAACCTATATAATTATGTATATAACCTATTGGTACAAGCAACACTAGATCTCCACGAGATAGGCTTTGGCGTCGTTGGTTGGGTGCGTCTTTGAGTAGGTTTCTTGAAGAGGTGCTCTGCAAATCCTTGTAATGAGAGATATCAAATTTGACCTTTAGGCCTACTGTATGACCTATCTTAATAAACTTCTCTTCTTCTGACCATCAGACACGGCTTTCGTTCGTTCGTCGGATGAATGCCATTACTTTTGTTTCAACCACATAATATTGTCTTATGTGCATGTGAGTGTTCACTTCGTGTCGGTTGGTCGTTGGGCAATGAATGTCATTTAATCTACAGAATTTCAACCTCTGTTTTCTTATGAATGGACCACTCACTGGTTTTGATTGATTGGTGATATCGCTGCCCTGTAGTCATTGCCTTGCTGTATTACTTTGTAGGAGGAACATCTGACGACTCCTTTAACCAGAGACGGTTCATTCGAAAGTCAGCCAACATTGGTGGTAGCAAGGTCCTCGAGTGCGATCTCTCCTACATTCCGTCCTCCGCTGCTTCCTCCTCTTCCGTCTCCTCTTCTTCTTCTTCCTCCTCCTCCTCGTTATCCGCCTCCTCTTCCGCTGTACGTTTTTCTGAGCGGATTGTGACGTGGCATAAGAAGGGACGCGATGCCCCCATCTTCAGTCAGTTCAATGGCTATCCACCGCACATCGACGATTTCTACCAAGGACGCATCCGGATGATGCCACACGCAGCGGTCGAGATCAAGGACATCCGGACAACTGACGAGGGATGGTACGACTGCACTGTTGTACGAGCTGATGGTACGGAAGAGAGTACCAACAATGGTACCTCCGTCTATCTGGCCGTCAACTGTGAGTTCATAAAACACCTTTGAATCTAATATCTATATCTAAATCGTTATATTTTTTGACGAAACTTCTCGAGCACAATTCACAAAACCACGAGGCATTTGCAAATTTTGGCTCAAGTGAAGGTAGCCGAATTATTTCAGTCATGAAATGCCTTAAAACGTTTTGCACCTCAGCATTTTTTGAATCCATGCATAGTGATTAGTGTGGCTTTATCTTGCGCACTCGTCCTCACAGATTCCACACCACGAGAGATCGCAATCTACATTTTACGTCATCGGAATCGAAAAAAAATTCAGGGTCGATCGGTCGTCATTGAAGTCGGCGATTAGGGAGGAGGTTGGACCTGAGTCTAATATGTAAGAGCTATGAGCTGAAACGCGCCTGCCAATCAGTGATCGTCTTTTCTGATAGACTGATACATTGCGGGCGATGTAGCCTACTGTATGTAGTCGGCCATGTAAAGAACAAAAGTAACATTCGGGTACTTGGTAGGGTAATTTTGAACTTAAAATCGTTGAAAAGATCATAAAAAACTGTGCTGATTCAGTCAAGAATCTTCATTTGAACACATTTTGTAAAATCTCTATTGCAAATTTGTAAGTTCGATATATTAAGTAGTTTTATTTCGTTAACAAAAACAAACGCGACTGCCGATTTCTCCTGCAAAAGTCCCGGATGTTGCCACACGCATAATCTAGGTCAATGACCCAGTTTTCGTCGACTTGATATCTCTTCCATATTAGTCCAAGGTTGGATAGAGAACGCGTCCTAAAGCGCAATTTCAAGTCCAGTTCTTGTTGCTTCATGACTGGAAGGAATCCTAATATCGATTTTATTACAATTGGAGGAAGACTTGAAATCAAGATACCTGTTAAGAATACAACACTGAAACGTTCGTAGTTTAAATGGTCAATAAACCAACAAATAACAAGATTTATTCTAGTAATAATTGCATAATAATAGGCATATACAGTATATAATTATATATGCATACACTTGAATGTATGCATGTATGCATGCATGCTAACTCACATAAATTCACACATGCGTGCAAACATATGCCTAGACAATAGATAGACATATGTATATACGTAGATGTAGGATGTACATACGTGTATATACATTACAATTTAAAGAATTACTTATAATATAGGAGCGATAGCCAGGTAGATGACGTGAGAAGCAGAGAGAGAGAGAGAGAGAGAGAGAGAGAGAAAGGGAGGGAGGGAGGGAGGGAGAGACAGAGGGAGGGAGAGACAGACAGACAGAAAGAGAAAGAGAGGGAGACAGAGACAGAGAGAGAGACTGAGAGAGAGAGACAATGAGAGAGAGAAAGAGAGAGCGAGTGAGTGAGAGAGAGAGAGGGAGAGCTATGTCTAGTGTCTGTAAATTAGACCCGGATTCCTTCCGCGCTGTTGACACTACATGTCGTCACAAGAAGTGGGAAAAGAAGCAGGAGGCGAGCAAGCGTCGTCATTTTATGGTTCGAAGGAGCAGTCGACTTGTTCTGAGTAATCCTCCGCAGAATGATGCTCCTCCTTCTCAAACTGCTCGTTCTTTCGGCTGCAGATATATCGAACCGTTTGCCAGGTCTACGATTAACGTTGGGAACGAGCGCAGTATCAGCGTAATAATTATCAAAGGAGTCTGACGTGGATTGCGGATTGCGGGGCCTCCTCGTTCCTCTCGCAGTTGTCTCCGTGGACTCCCATTCGCCGACTGATAGAAGACTTAAGACGTGCCTCGCCTACTCATCGACAATAAAATCCTATATTGGCCGACTGAAAATTTATGCCCGACTTGGACTCATGCTACCCTCAACGACCGACGTAGGTCTCTTCCGTGAACACTCACCCATGCACCTCCTCCATTCCTTCTCCCTCTCCTCCATTCCTTCTCCCACTTCCTCTCCCTCTCCTTCATTTCTTCTCTCTCTGCTTCATTCCTTCTCCCTCTCCTCTTTGTTCTTCTTATTGCTTCCTATCTATCTTTCGCTCTAAACCTACAAAAATTCAGCATTCTCTCTTCAATTCTATGGCTTTAACTTGCTCCTGCTTGCTCTTTCTCTTCCTTTCTTCCATTCCTACTCCGCTTGCTCCCCGTCTTCCTTTCCTCTATTTCTCATCCTATCGCTCCTCCTCTTCCTTTCTTCCACCATTCTCCATTTCTTCGTCTCCATCGTAGATTTCTGTCTCCTAGATGATCGCATGGAAACGGAAAGCATTTTTTCACTGATCTCCTCCTATAATATATATTCCTAGTCATATCTCAAGATTGAGCAATAGACAGAGTGTCGGAGCATAGGGCATGGGCCTCTACAGATTAAGTTTAGAACATCATTTGCGTTAATAAACAGCAACAACAACAACAACAACAACGACAGCTGTTGTCCTAACCATCTGATAATATATCAGACATCTGAAAGACATTGGCGCCTCAGTTGATCAACCGAAATCTGCGAGTCATCTGGTCTCATGTCATCTATCGTCATCTATTCTTAAGTCCGCGTTTTAAGGGACGTAAGCTGTATGTTATACATAATGGGAGAATGGCCGGATTACTTGCTGCCCATCATGAAACCAATTTAAAACAAGACAAATGCAAGAGCATTCGAAGATCACCGACCCATTAACCTCCTCACCCAAGCGTCAAAGTCATGAGAATAATACTAACAAAGAGAATAACAAGCAAAGACAGAGGCAGTTCAGGGTACAGGTCCATAGGAGACGGATCAATTTGGGTTTAAAACAGGCATGGGAACTATAAGGACGAGATAGGAACACTAAGAGTTGGCCTACTATCTCAGAAAGGGGCTTCCAGAATGGACAGGATGTACACATGGTATATGCTTCGTGGATTATGAAAAAGCATATGATAGAGTTGACTGGAGAAGGCTATTAAGCCTACATGCACTGTGGCTGTTGAGAATCAATAGATTGGAGAGGCATAATACTATAGGAAACTTATCCAATGACCATTGGGCAGAAGAAACGAATGAAAATAAACAAGTAACTACTGAGAAAAAGGAAGGGTTGGCAGAGGTGTGAAACACAGAATGATTTGGACACTGATGATAATGGAGTGTGGTGCTATATAAATGGAGCAGAGACCGTGAGAAAAGCGGACATGGAGACATGGAGGCTTTCGAAATAGGCAGCGTGGCGCATCCTCGATTGTTGACTCTTCCACATGGAATGGTCTTCTGTTGGAATGAGAACGAGAATCCGAGTAGGAATAGTCCTACGGATTGGAATGAAACCAGAAATAAGGACGGAAGTATGAATGGAAAACTAATTGTCATTGTCGTATGGTCGCAGAGGGTTTGAGTGAGTGGTCGATCCGTGACCAGGCAGTTGCAGCCACCTGCACACCAGACATAATGGATTGCTGTGACATATCTCTGGTGACTTCATCGACCAATAATATTTTCAGATGCTGTATATCTGCAGTCAGATGATAGATGAGTGTGTCCACAACGCTCGTGATCACCTGCCTTCTAGCAATATATAGGACACAGTCTTTGCGGTCTGATACATTACAACCATGAGCGGTCTGGAGCACATTCCGTGTGAAAGTAGTGAGGTTCTTATAAGGCGCCATATAAATGGTCATATACACACATACCAACAAATTAGTAGAAATCGAGTCTTAAACGGCGCAATGATACTATTTCATGCTCTTCAAAGGGATTTCTACCATTTTTATAATGAACACGAGAAGGGTATTCTTCTGACAATTACATGTATCTTAATAAGTATAATTATTATAGGCTACAACCACTTAATTCAATCTCAAATCAGACAATGTTATGTACTGCCCTATATAATAATAATATTTAGTCGTTCTATGTGTGGAGCAGGTTACTTTTACCACAAGACATAATATGTCTATTATCATGTGCATGATCTGCGCCTTGGTGGGCGATCAGTGTAGGTCACAGCTAGACATGACTTGTTACGAACGTCGATTGGCCTTTGCACAGCAACATCGATCATTCAGAGCAGTTCATGGCTGCAGTGGAGTGACTCAGCGGTGTGTTGACGGTTTAATAAGCAACTTTCATGAAGAAGATGAGAGTAAGTAAGGTCAGTCAAGTGCGGGGCGACGACTGGGTGCCAACCATTTCATTATTTTCTTAGTATTGGCATGCCAACAATAGTTGCATATTCAGTCCTTCGTCTCTGATGATCGTCTTTTATATCTGTTGGCAAATGTTCGCCAGATGTGAGCTAAATGAGATCGTGTAACAAAAAGTTTATTTTCTAGAGGTTGATTAATTTGGAGTCGATGTTCTGAACGTGTTATTGGGCCTACCAGTGTTTGTGTTATAAACATCGTGTTATAAATTGGCCAAAGGGATGGACTAAGACCTGGGATTTTGGTCATTCATCGCTGTCATCTATTCAGCATTTGAATTTGCCTATAGAATGCCAATTTCGTTTGAAATTTTGTTAACAGTGGTTTCAGCAAAGACGTTTTCTGAACCACTTTAAACCCTTGGTACACGTATGTTATGTGATGCTAATTCAAATAAAATGTAATAAAAATTGTTCAATGCTAAGGCACTTCACTGAGCTTAGTCACTTTGACTGGGGTGATAGATAGCGGAGTCTGAGGCAGATGATGGTGGGTAATTGACTGGTGATGAAAGAGGAATCGAAAGTTTCGGATGTTCGTAGGAGAGATCATCTGGCAGAACGGTGGGTAATGAAAAGTTAGTGAAAATTTGTGAACTGGGAGTATCACAAGGGAGATGTAGGCTGGTCATAGGACTTTTAAATGGACTCGCACGGAGATTATTAGACATGCAGTGGAGTTATCTGAGTATGTGAGTGATTTGCTGATCCATTCTATGGGCATTCGGGTGACAGCTATGGCTAACGAGTTTTCGATACGCTGAAGACGTTTTTGTCGGGTTTATTCGAGGTTGAGAAAGATGGAATCGCAGTAAGCAAGTATATAATGGAGGAAGCAATGATCCACGTTAAAAAATTGGGCGATGGAGGTGGAGAAAGAGTCTGAGCCAGTAGTCGTTCAAGACTAGACTAGGTTACAGATAATTTTAAGATGAGATTCAAGAGGCCTCGAATAACTGATGCGTTTGTGGACTTCTGCGAGTAGCTCCACCTGTGCTAGGCGATGTTTCTCCGAGCTTCCTCATCCACCGATCAGGAGGAACGATCGACCTGTTCTGTGAGGCGACGGCCAATCCAGAGGCGACGCTCATCTGGTACAAAGACGGTGAAGAGGTCGTCGCCACTGACCGAGTCATCTTCGGCGTCGGTAGAATCCAGATCAGACGTCTGCGACCGGAAGACGGAGGGGTCTACACCTGCACCTTCAGGAATCTCGTCGGTCAAGTGTCTCACGTCATCAAGTTCATCATTGAGGGTAAATTCAGAGTCAATCAATCAATGAAACTCACTCAACTGTAGGAATCAATAAGTTACGTTCTACGGTCGAGATTTGATCTCGGTTTTGCGCGTTTTCCCTACAAATTATTTTGAGTGAACAGTTTTAGCAATTCTCTTGCTTACCAATCAAGTTTTAGAGTTATTTAACCCTTTAACGACTGCAACATTGGTCCAGCATGCCTTTTAGTACCCGTTGGTTTTTAGTATTTGGGTCCAGACATCGGACAATGCATCTCCTTCATCAATCCCCAATCCATCCTCAATCTTCCACGTTATTCCCAAAATGATCCCAGATCGTCGCTGATGTGCTACAGACAGTCCTTTCTTGGGCTTCACTTCGTTTCCCTTCAGCAGTGATCCAGATAATCAGGCGTTGGTTATCCTAGTAGATAACCAACGCTCAGCATATTCACTACTCGTGCGTAAGCTTACCTCCCTGTTACATTACTCTATGCTTTTAAGGAGGTAATGGAAGTCATCACAACGGATTCGTCCTCTGCATCATCAATCATGATCTTGTCAAGTTCATTCCATTTTTCTACATGACCTTTCTCTTGTATGAATTGACCCTAAGTTTCCCTTTTGCTGCCTTCTCTTGTACCTTATATGTTTGTTCTTGTATGTCTACCAGGAGACTCAGTCCAGGAGGGCCCTTGGTCCGGACTTATGCACATTTTCCCAGTGCAACCACTCTACCCTCGCCCAATACACACCTGGGGTAAAGGTCATGGGTGAAAGAGCACAACCCTTTCGTACTTCTGACCCGATCCTCGCATTCCTCCTTCATTGATTGGGTTTGTCGCAGGTGTCTCTTCAGGCACTGCTAGATGTCAGTGCATCTGCTGATAGTGAAAATGAACCACGAGGTAGGGCCTGAATATCATCAGCAAACTGGTGTGAGGAAATGTCAAACAGCTGGGAAATAATACCCCCTTACAGCTACCCGGTGTGTAAGACAAAAATACAAAGGAGCAAGAACAGAGCCTTGAGAGAGACCTATGGGACAATGGCTCAGGAAGTGCGGTTAGGGACAATGACCCAGGAAGTGCAGTTAGGGACAATGACCTAAGAAGTGCGGTTAGGGACAATGACCCAGGAAGTGCGGTTAGGGACAATGACCCAGGAAGTGCAGTTAGGGACAATGACCTAGGAAGTGCGGTTAGGGACAATGACCCAGGAAGTGCGGTTAGGGACAAAGCTCACGGAAGGAAAAGAATAGTCACAAAAGGGTATGTGATACCAAACGATGTAGATGGCTGGTTAAGAAGTATAGAGATGTAACTTTGCTAGCTAACCAATTTTTACAGAAATCTTGAAACGGTTCTTTCCTAACAGCCTTTGAAGAGTAGACCTCTTCTTGACAATGCCGCAAGTTGACCATTACACAATCGCTCATCCTAAAAAGTGACTTCCATATGACTTCCGTTTAGTTGCTAACGTACGCTTCAATGGTGTATTCTCTGTAAGCAATGAGTAAGTTTGAAGTAAGCTTCCAAATATAATATTTTCTTACTTTGTGCGCATAAAACTTAGCTAGTGGAGTGATTTGTGAATGAGAGCGATATGATGATGCTTGGCCGTTATGGTGAGACTCGGGCTAGGGATTTTGGATAAACTGCAGACGCTTTAGTATTTGATGTCGAGAAAGAGAGAATTGCAGCAATCGAGCTCTTTAGTGGACAATGGAGGAAGCAGCTTTAAAGTTAGCTTTAAAGTCGAGCATGGGCCGCATGCGGCGGAGGTCACAAATGTGCATAAAGCAGGAGCGAGAGAGGTTGGAAGTGAGATTAGAGAAGGAGGAATATGGATTAAAAGAGAGCGGACATGTGCATTGGTATTCATTTCGCTGTTTTGTCTCTGGACACCGAACGAAACCTTTCGATATAAAGTGAATCTGTGAAAAAGAATTGAAAAGTTTCAAGTAGGGTTAGAGTCAAAACAGTAAAATACCAACATTTGCCAATTCAATCCCATTCACGCCTATCTATTTCCAAGCACTTGATTGAGTTTAAGTTTAATTGTTTCAATTACTCCGTTCTTGGTGTTGTTTGTATTTGTTTTGCAACATATTTTATCAGATCTTCCGCTGTCGTACTTAGCTGTTATTAACTTAGACCTATAAGCTTACGTAACTATCCTATCCTATGCGTCTTGTATCATATTAATGTGGACATTAGGGTGGTCTAATTATATGAATAGAACACAACCTCAGTCGCTTCTGACTAAGAACCACAATCTATAACCGACTTATAACTATCGCGCCAAAAACGCACATTTCAGCTTAGAATCTAAGTAGTTTTGTAGTTCATTAGATATAATGTACGTAGCTGTTGTTTTCTTATTGTGTAGCTTTTAGATTCTTTGATAGCGTTGATTTTACAGATTTCAGTGTAAGTAGTTGAAAGTGTAGCAGTCTGGCCCAAAATATGCGCAAACCTAAGCTCTAGGTCAAACGCTAACCTATAGGTTACCATTTCATTTTTTAACCCACCCTAGGTTACAAAATGTCTAAAATATGCACAAACCTAGGTCCATGGTTCAAACACCGACCTATAGGTTACCACAATATTGCAAATCCGACATAATTCATGCACAAACCTAAGCACTAAGTTAAATCCCTATGAATTTCCAAAAGTTTTCGACGAGTCAGCCGTTTCGATGATGAGTCACCATGTGACCACTAAATCTTCATTATTAATCCAAGAATTAAAGAATTCAGGGTAACCCAACCACTTCACTAGCGATTTCTTCCCATGTTTCCTAACAATCTTTTCGATTCCAAATATTTCTTGAGTCCTTTTTTTAGGTCCTGTTCATAAAATGAGCCCTGTATTTCTTCTCCATTATAATCAGTAATCTTATAAGTTGGAGGATCCGTGTATTGAGTCTGGGATACTGCAAAAACTTCTTCCGTCCATCTAGGTGTGTACCCCTTTTCAAATATGCTCTTTTTCTTAGTTATTCTAACTTTATCACCGATTGAAAACCTAGGCACAATAGGTTCCGAAATCTCATCACCGTACAAATTCACAAAAACAACCATCTCGTTCACTTTCATACTAGCTTTAGCGGGCGTCATTTTAATAGAATTATGTCTTGTTTCATTATAATTACTAACCATATCGCCTAGCACTTCAATATATCTCCTTGTTGAATTAGCTGTAAAGTACTTCAACATTTTCTCTCGTATAGTCCGGTTCCATCTCTCAACTACGCAGGATTTTTCTTCATTCTCAGTAGAGTATAACTCCACCAAATTCTTTACGTCTTTATTATAAAATTCTCTTCCTTTATCCACCCACACCTTGCCCTGTTTTCTCCCGCTCTCTAATATTTTCAAGAAACCAAAAGCTGTAGATCTTCCACTCTTATCATATAACGGCACGATCCACCCGTACTTGGAAAACACATCTATGACGGTTAATAGATATTTCACGCCATCGTTATCTTTAGCGAATGCCTGCATATCCACCAAATCAGCAGCCCAAATTTCATCTATTCCACCAGCAAGCACCTTCCTTTTTATAAAATGCCTTACTACAGGTTTATGCAATTCATTCGCTAATTGATTGGTCCATTTCAGATCGGGTTGTAATTTTAAGCTTTTTTTAAACCTAACCCGAGACTAGCTTTGGTAGATAATATAGGTTTGACAAGACTTCTTTCTATTCGCTCCCGTAAGCTAGAATTATGTATATTATTCAATTCATTAATCATTACTCTGTCGGCGATATTCCTAGAAGCCGTATCCGCGTGCTGGTTGTGAGCTAAATCATGATAATATGCAGCGTTATCGACTCTATCAACGGGTTTCGACCAATCTGTAGGAGTTCCATCAGGATTCAATCTCAAATCTAGTCTAGTTCCTGGTCCTGTAAACTCAGCCCACGGTAATTTAATACCGCTAGTTACTGAATTTAGAGACCCAACTAGATCCCCACCTTCTACATCTTTCACGAATTGAGTCTTTGTTTTTCCACAAACATCACACGTGCCTCTAATCATTGACCTTCCATTCTTCGATATAACATTTTGAATATTTTTGGTTTCAATATGAGTTTTACACTTTACGCAATACATTTTAAATACAACGGAGACAGTCCAATCACGATCGAAGGGGATGATATAACGGTGGGTAATAACACCTACAAGGGAACTCCAGGGCTATGGGAATTGATGATGATGAAGGATCCAGATGATACGATATACAGTCAAAACGATCTGGATGAGTACTGGGAAATTCTTGAATCGACAGGCGCCTTGTATGTACCTAATAATCCGAATAAACCCAAATCGTCTAGAGGCCTAAAATATAATAAAATCATTAAGCCATTGCTCTCGATGCGAGAAGGGAGGTTCTCGACGGGTGAGGGGGTTGTAGTTCTCCCACAAGACCCCGATGCGCTAGTGAAAATGTTGAAACTACGAATGGGTAGCTTCAGAGCGGGAAATACAGGATTAAGAATTTAATATATCCCCACCCTTCGGCGAATATAAATAATTGACTGTCTGGTAACGGCGGCGCCATATCGATCCGAGATTTGGTGCGTGGATCTGGAATGAAGTTTGCTTAAAACAAAATCTTGTTATATTAAAAAATGCAGTCAGATATTCTAAGATTTACTGAAAATACTATTATAGACGAGGGAATTGATAAGAAAGATAAGAATTTCATGAATATGAACCAGTGGCGGGGGCGAATCTTAACACTGGGAAAATTCGCATAAATATCGAACTTCAAGATATCTTCAGCCATCCCTCCGAGTCATACCTGCTATTTGAAGGTAAACTGACTAAAGCGGATGGAACCTTTTACGTAGATGCTGACGCTGCAGCTTTAGCCAACAACGGCCTCATGCATCTTTTCAGTCAAATGTCGTATTCCTTATCGAATCAAGAAATAGAAAGCGTGTTTCATCCCGGACAAGTCACAACTATGCTGGGCTTGTTGAAATATCCCAACGACTTTGCTCTTGCTCTAGGACTTAACCAATTATGGACTAAAGACACAGCCGCAACTGCTGTTATAAACGATAACACGGGATTTGCGATCAGACAAGCGTATCTCATTAGGAAACCAACTGCAAAGGGTACATTTAGCTTCATCGTGCCTCTGAAACACATTTTTGGATTCTGTAAGGATTATGATAAGGTAATCTACGGTATGAAGCAGACTTTAACTCTCGTTCGCAAACCTGACAGCGATGCTATTTTTAGGGCAAATGCGGGATCGGCCGGCAAAGTCAACCTCAGTAAAATTTCATGGTTTATGCCGCACGTTCAAGCGTCTGACATGGAAAGAGTGCAGCTGTATAAAACGATCGAAGCAAAGGCAACGTCACCAGTAGCCTACTGAGCTCATCTTTGCGATACTATAACGGTTCCTGTATCTACCACGTTTAGTTGGCGACTTAGTGTAAAGACAGCGCCAGAAAAACCCAGGTACATCATAGTTGGATTTCAACGAATCGAAGAGGCAATCAAGAGGCTAATCCATCAATTTTCGATCATTGCGATATCAAGAACATGTATGTGATGATGAACCAGGAAAGATATCCAGCGGTCGACTACAACCTCTCATTCCCGAATCAGCAATTTTCTAGAGCTTACAGAGACGCGGCGACCTTTAGCAAAAATTCTACGGAATGGACCAGTTGGTAACTCAGAGCAACATCACACCGGCCGACTACAAAGACTTATACTCGCTATTCGTTTTCGATGTGAGTAAGCAATCTGAACGGCTAAAGTCATCAGTTGTCGATATCCAGATCAAGGCTACTTTCATTGCTGCGATCCCTGCTGGAACTGAAGCTTATGCTGTCGTCATTTCAGATAAATTGTTGAATTTCTAATCAGACGGTCAGAAGATGAATGTAGTATATTAAAGAAAATATTTTCTATTATAAAAAGAACATGAAACTCCCAGAACTGAAATCGCTAATGAAGGAATATGGGCTAGTAGGCTCGAGTTATATGAAAAAAGCTGATATTATAAGTGTACTCGTCGAGGAAGGAATTATTCCAGAGATGAAGAAACCTGAGAAAGAGCAAAGGAGATCGATCTAAGGTACATGTATCTTAGAGAAATAAGAAGGAATCCAATAGCTGTTGATATCTTAGACTTGGAAACGGGTGAAGTTGTAGAGTATCCTTCATTGTTCAAAGCGGCAAGAGCACATAAGAGAATCGGTAAAATTATAAAGAACTTTGATGGAAGAGTATGGAAAAAAAAGAGATTAAGATCCGATCTAAATATAATAAATAATATTTAAAATGGGAACTCGTAAATTTTTAGATTTCGAAACTTTAGAAGATGTTGTTTACACAGTCAAAACGAAGCAGTATCTATACGGCACGGTAGGTTATTTTTTCCTAATTACAGTAGAGGCACCGGACGGGACAGAGTATTACATGAGCGATTCGAGGGACCATTGCATGACAAGTTGGAAAAGAATATCCTACACAAGACATTTACTTTCATGAAAACGAGGATCGAAACGGAACCAGAATACATCATACCATATATCGTGGTATCTGGAGATAACGAAGTTGTTGAACTTGTAGTTTAAATTTTCAATGAGAATAGTCATTGAAAATCTTATTCATCGCACACTAATAACTGCATCACGCTTAATCCATGCTTGCCCGGTTCAGCTTGTTTACAGTACAACAGAATTCCAACGGAATCGATTAAAAATTCTTGATAAGTATTTCCTAAGTAAGTAGGAATACTGTGCAGTGTATAAAATATTCCAACTTCCTGAGTTGTTGGCTCCTTCTATCCTCCAATCATAAATCCTTTCGGAGGATTTATTCCTTCCTTTCAATCCAATCTTTCAGATTTTTACAGCTGTTGGACACTTGATAGTTAAAGAGAAGCGACTGTTGGTGTCAGACACCCAATCATTTTCGTCTTTGAACGAATTAAAGGCTTTGTTATTTTTGAAGTTCAGAACTGGCGCTCGCTTCAAAACCATAATTACTGGTATTCGACGTTAATCTAGGAACGTAACTGACATGACATTTTCTTCCGAGTGTGATATCAGTAAGAGTAGGAATCCACTGTAACAACCCAATACCCGTCCATTCCGCCCCATCGCTTGTGGATATAATATGAAATCGCCAGTAAACGTAATTAGACGATGCTGGAAATGTAAATTTGTTCAAAACTCCTGCATCGAGGACATCCGCTTTAGGACTTAAAAAATCTGTAAATATTATTCCATCATTACTCGCTTGAACTTTCCATCTAGTAATACTTGTGTTTAATACTGTGCTAGCAATGATGTAGAAACCCGATATAGACAAAGGAACGGGATATTTAATCTGTAACCAAACATCAGTTACTGTATCGGCTATCCAACATTCGGGGGCATGACAAGCATTTTGAAGCGCTTTCCACGGTTCAAAGTTATACCCAGCCGCTATGCGATATTCGCTAGCACTAGCTTCGTAAGTTAAACCGTTTATCGTCGTTACATTCGAAGTCATGGTAGGTGCTGCAGTCACGTCTAGTCTCGCGTTATGAGTGTTATTCGTTTTCATTTGGCTGACTAGAGTTTCGACTTGACCAAAACTCGCGGCCTTGAGAGCTACGACTGGTGGATGAATGTCAGTCGGTGTACATTTTATCATATTACCATTCATATTTAAATCACCATCCATATCGTTCGTTCCATCTCGTTTTAGAAATGTATTATTCGCTTGAGATAGAGTAACACCTCCAGAAACTATTTTTTGAGTTGATCCAGTATCAGTTCGTCCAAATTTATCGACAGGCATGTTTTTAAATAGGTGATATTATTTAATGCAATTCGTTTATGACTTCTTGAAATTTACAACTATCGTTGATCGTCTTCTTCAAGACATACAAACATAAATGACCGCAATACACTTGGCCGTCTGGTTGTATTCGGTCGTTGTTGTAGAATAGCGGCCTTTGTAGATAATTTATCAATTCTGTAGGAGGAGGCAATTCATAGCTGTCGAAATCAATTTTATCATCAGCACGCTTGATCCAACACGTCCAATGCGTTCCTATACCGTTAGAATAGCCTAGATTGAGGATGACACATTTGTTCGCTCTCGGCCTCTTCGGCAACTCGTCTCTTAGAAAAACTCCTCTGAAATTATTTATATTTAGTTTCCTCGCCGCTTCGATTAGATCAACGTTCGACAAAGCAGTATTAGGTAGCGTTACGCCTTCGACATGGATTTGTTTAACACTCATTTTATATTTAGAGAATAATGTCCATATGCTAGAGTGTGAATGCCATCTTGCTGAATCACTCGTTTGTCATCATCGGCTGAGAGAGCCACCTTATTGACTTCTTCGGTGTAGATATCGTGAAGATATCGACCGAATGACATTCATCTTTCTCGATTGTTCTCTCTTGGTGAACAAGCAGTCTTTGTAATCTTTGTGAGTGATTGATTTCTTAACGAAATTCTTCCTGACACCTTTACATTTCTTGTGGTCTACTCCAGCCATCTTGTACGAATACAGTTTCGATCTTAAACCTACAAACTCTTCTTTCCTTTTTCCAGCTGCTTCATCTTTGAACATGCCAATGACCTTTTTATTGATGCCAGTTTCTATACCAGAGGGGTGGTCTTTAGGATAGTCGCTAGTGTCGAACCTACTTCTAATGTCGGGCGCTATATCGGCGTAGAAGTCTTCGGTCTTAATTTCATAGGCTAAAGAATCTGTATCTGTAAAAAGTAACTTTGCTCTATCTTCATGCTTTTTCTTTATGCAATTATAATGAAAATCGTACATTGTAGTTTTACTCAAGTCTAAAATACACATACCAAGATAAATAGGCTTGTTGTAACATAGCTTCGTTCGCTTCATATGAATGGCAATTAAGTTTTCATAAAAAATAGTTCGAGTGTCGTAATTGGTTCTTGCTGCTAGTTTTATGGCTTGCTTTTCGCTGGAAACCAGTTTTATGTCTACGCGAGCCTCTATGTTCTCGGACGTCTTACCAAAGACACTATTGTTCATTAGTTTGAAAAAGTCTTTCTCGAAATCATTGATGGCTATGGTTGGTATTTAGATCGATATACTTTTTCAGCCAAGCACTTTCTTCAAATTTTATTCCACGATGAATTTTCGCTATCTTCAAGCCTAGGCTCTCATACAGATTTAATTTTCGTAGTGCGCGATGTGCTTTAATTTATCACACAGGTTTGGTATAAGTTTTGGAACATCCGATTCTTTAACCTTAACACTCTCAGGAGCAAGAGGATAGTCGTTGTGAAGATCGTGCAATTCTCTAAGATATTCCAAATCGACTTCTAATATACATGGCGAAGATCTCCAATCGTTTAGCTCATCGTTACCCATCCACTGGAACCCATGAGTTGGTAGATTCTTACACATTGCCCATCCGTACAGGTTGTTCGCGTCTAAATAGCTTATAAATGTTGAAGACATGCTATCGTCAAACGATGGTATGTACTTATTGTTTACCTGTCCATCACGGTGCAAAATAGTGCTAACACCTCCGCGTATCCCATGCTTAACCATTAGTATCATATCATAATCGCTCAACAACTCCAACTTTACTTCTGTCAACTTCAATGCAGCTTCCCAAGCCAGACCTGGCGAAGTATAATACCAAGCGGGATCTAGGCCATAGTTCTCACTGCATACATCTCTAAAATTCTCAAATACATCAGCAAGCAGGAGAACATCGCTCACGTTATATAAGTCGTGGTATTCTCTAAACGTTCTGAATCCGAATTCGTTCCATACTATCTGTGCATGTTTGTAGTCTTCGTCACTAATACCTGAGTCGTTAAGTATTGAGTAGAATGTTGACTTTGGTGGTAGTTCTGTTTCGTTCAGTCGATCGACGGACTCAACATAGTCGTAAGGATAGACACCTTTTCTAAGTAGGAGGTCGAGCTGATTACCAGAATAGCGCTTGCTTAGATTCTTACACTGGTCTTTGCTCAGGTTCCTCGATAAAGCGTCAAGACTCGATGCCATAAATATAAAACTATCGATGAAACGTAATTCTCGTTTAACCTCTACTTCCTTATTTTCTTTATTTACAAACTTATCAACTACAACTTCTCTGCTAAATGAGATGTACTTTTCTTCGTTGCTAGGGATGCAGTTAATCTTTTCGTTATCATCACCTCGTAATTTCTTTACAAATAGATGACTGTCATAACCGGATAGATGGAACATTATGGAACAATACTGGGAAAAACTTGGGGACTTTATATTTTAGATAACAGTTAGTATGAGCGGCGCCTCTAAACTTACCGTTGAGGTGACAATGATCACTAACTCGATCTTTACTCGAAGTTCGCCTTCGCATATGTGACAAACTGTAGCCGAGTTCTACAGAGCCTGATTTTTTTCCGAATATCATTTTCTTTGGAAATTTAAATCGATTATAAATATCTTTTCTATTTTCTATTAGAGTGTCTATAAATATCTGAGCCCCATCATCATCTTCGCTCTCCGCTGTGAACGTTACGGGAGCTTGCGAACATAGGTCATCGTCAAAACATTTTATATAATAGCAGAAAGAACTTGGGATGTGTTTTTGATATTTTTTGGTGTAAGACATGCTGGGGTCTGGTTGACAAGTGTCTCTAGGTTTTATTAATGACTCAAAATCGGCGTACACGACAAATGGGACTCTCATCTTTCTATAATAATTTTTTTAACTCAACATAGTTCCTGGTTCTGGAAGTTCTATCTTTTGAGCGTCGTGTTGGGAACAGTATTCGGTGTGCTTCTGTAGCGAATCTATTCTACTGAATCCAATCAAACATCTTTTACAATAGTGCATCGAAGTGTATGAGTTTTCTCTATGAACCGCCATCAATCTATTAAAGTTCTTTATCCAACAATAATGCTTCTTTTCTCCATCAGAAATGAGTAATAGATCTACACACCTATTACTCTCATGCTTTGATAAATATATACCGGGAATAGACGGACATCTTTCTCGAAACCAAAGACAATAATACTAATATTTTTATTTCTCTCAAACTTATTTATAACATTATCATCTACAGCTACTGGGAATTCGATGCCAGACCAATCAAGTTCCTCAGATTGTGTTTTTAATTCTTTCGGGATTCTGTCTGAATTCTTATCAGCCGGGTTTAAGACTCTCGTTACGCACCACTTGAGGCATTCTTCGTCTTCGTTCTTCATATTGACAATACCCTTTTTACTAGCTAGACATTTCGAGAGTGGAATGTTTGAACTACCTTTCAGCGGTTTATGTGCAACCGTATTGATATGTAATTTTGTAACCGCTCTAAGTCTCCAGTTACTACCTCGCATCTGGAAGGCGGCCATAGACTCTAGGATTTTATCTTTCGCATTATTAAATATTTCGCTCGGGTTGGTAGAGTTTAAAACAACTTCGGTCCTAGAGACGAAAGGAAAATCTGTGGAATCTACTTGTCCGGTTTTCATATCTACACGCTCCATTGTGCAGGTAAGGACAAAATTGACCTTAGTCTGACGATTTTTTGTCAACAAGTCTACCGCCTGTGTTCCAATGGTGTTAAGAAAGATGTGGCGTCAATTCCGCTTGCGCCTTCGACCGTGTATTGTTTCGTGAAGCCCTTGATGGCTGAGGCCGTCTCACTTATTTTGAGTGTTCTCATATCAATTTTACTGAATATAGAATTCACTTTGGCTTTTAGTGCTTCTATCTTTTCATTCACCTTTCTCTTTGGTTCTTCAGGTATATGCCCTTCGATCCACTTTGCGAATGTATTAATCGCTGATTTAGTTTTGTCGTATACTTCTCGCGCTGTCGTTGCTGGTAAGGGTTCGAGTGTTTGGATTAGAATGTCAGGAACGGGTGCATCAAGCAAACTAGCGTTGGTTGAGGCCTCGTTCGCTGTAATTTTACTAATCAAATCCGCTTTACGCAATATCGTATAACCTACCAAACCGCTCTGTTTAGCAATTTTTCGTAATTCAAAAACATTTTTCTTCGAGTATTCCATTTTATATTGGGGTGACATGTCTTTAAGTAGAACTGTGAAAATATTTTCTGGTCTATTCATTTTATATACACAAGATTTGTTGTTGTTGTTGAACTGCTGACTCGTCGAAAACTTTGGAAATTCCCTTGGCTTTTGACTTATAGGGAGTATAGGTGGTGGTTTTAACCAAGGTTATAGGTTTCGACGAAACTGCTGACTCGTCGAAGACTTTTGGAAACTTCTAGGGATTTAACTTAGAGCTTAGGTTTGTGCATGAATTATGTCGGATTTGCAATATTGTGGTAACTTATAGGTCGGTGTTTGAACCATGGACCTAGGTTTGTGCATAATTTAGACATTTTGTAACCTAGGGTGGGTTAAAAAATGAAATGGTAACCTATAGGTTAGCGTTTGACCTAGAGCTTAGGTTTGCGCATATTTTGGGCCAGACTGCTACACTTACAACTACTAGTGTACCAGAGACTGGTTTATAATCAGAAACTTTCTCAGTTTTGTTTCATAGAGACCCATTTATAATTTGAAGTTCTTGTGTACTACTAAGGTGAGGTTTTTCATTCACCAGCAGATGTTAAAGAGAGCGACTGAGCGAAAGAGGTGAGCGAGCGAACATTTGTTTTTCGTTCATCTGTCATCTATTTCAAGTCTTTGTGTAAAGATTGATGTTACCTAGACATTAATTATTCTAAACGGCGGCAACAATTCGTGTTGGGTGGGAACACCATGAAGCCTAATTAAGTGTCCTAACTAGTCTGGTTGTTTTTACTTTTTTGACTGTAATTTGACATTACCTTTCTTACTATGTTTTGCTCAGAAGTGCAGTATTAGTGCACGTACACAGTACGCATCGACGACGCAACTACAGTTGTACTGCAGAGCAATAATTGTGCACGAAGGACTTGCTCAAGGTCACTATACACTAATATACAGTGACTCCTCGGATGAGGGTCGAACATGCACTCTCGGCGTTACAAGTCGACCAGTCGGCCCCCTAGCCACTAGCCACACATGCTATCAGGTCACGCCAGACCAAGTGATTTAACCACCTGCCTCGACTTAGGAAAGTTGTCGATGAAGTGCTTTCAGTTACCTTCCAACTTACCTTTTCGTTACTTTTCGTTACTTTCAGTTAAACCACTTGTCAGCAAACCATCCTCCAAATGCTTTAGCATTAATCTACTACTCGGATTCTGGTGAAATATGCGTCTAAGATTCAGATTAAGACTGGGTTTTGCGCATAATAAAGATTTTGACTTTAAATATCAATAATAACAGATTGTTCCTGGCATACGTGGCGGCGCCACTGTCTGACTCTTCGGTCCGAATGGTCGTCTCCAACAGGTGACTGTTCAAGACAATGGACGCCACGCAAGCGAGGAACACTCAAAGGTTGGGAAGACAACGTCCCATCCATCTGTCTATATTGAAACCGCATGAAGCTATGCGTCGCAATAGCACGAGCACGGTTAGCAGAGTTCAAGCATTGTCTCCAACTGAATGACTAACGCATTGCCGATGTAAAGACAGGGACGAATTGAAGCCGTGTATAATACTTAGATGGCGACCAATTCGGAAACTCTGGGCCATCAGAACCAACTCAGCCGTCCATTCATTTTGGGGACAATAGATTAGGATCAAAAAGGAAGAGGTCACTGTTAAACGACGATGTTTTTATTAGAAGACGGGGTCCATACCGAAAAATATGATCTATGTTCAACGTTGAAGTCTGTGTTAAAGGTAGCGTCTACATAATGACGAGTCCTCGAAACACGACTGCACTGGAGTCAAGTCGAGTGAAGTTGGACTGCCAAGCGGAGGGTGACCCGAACAACATTACCTACCATTGGTTCAAGGCAAATACTGAGGTCTACTTGGTGTCTGGGCTGGCTTCCCGTTCCGTAGTCAACTCTGCCGACGGTAGCCTCGTAATTCGGTCTGTCGTAAGAGAAGACACTGGCTGGTACAGATGCCAACCTACGAACGGACTCGGCCCAGCTCCTGAAGCCAAACTATTTCTTAATGTTACCTGTAAGATTCATTTAACATTTCACATAGTGAAGATTACTATTATTATTATTATTATTATTATTATTATTATTATTATTATTAGTATTATTATTATTATTATTTTGCTCTGAGGTACTTCGTTTCCCCAGGAACTTAGAAACAGCTACGATGGTGCCGAATTATTTGTCTGGAGGGTCAGGCCTCGTCTTCTGGGACGGAAGAAAAGGTGCTATTAAAAACCACGAGATTATAGCGCTGGACGAAAATTGACAAGCGTTGATAGAGAAACTTAATCTCGCGCTTATCACCAGTCATGGAGGAAATTCGGTCGCCAATCTCGTTGATGAAATTAGCTGCAGATGGGTTCATGGGGCCCATAGTTTCAATGGCCACAGGTTGAAAGATGTGTGTGGCCGGGAGCCCACCGTACTTCAGAGTCTTGCGGTCAGCCGCCTGAACAGACGCAGGACCGATTGACCCGATCTGGGGCCCTATATAGGAGGCAGCGCAGGTGTGGACAATTGTGGCGTCCCATGCCAGATATCTCCCGCCCGCCCATGGAATGAGTGTTGTACCGTCGGGCCTCCTGCCGTCCGACCGAAACAGGCCAGCAGGCTCCTTTACAATGGGACCCCAGCCCTCTGGAGGGCCCGCCAGAGTATATCGTTGATGGCATTGTGTCGCAAGGAGCGACCCTGGGCCATCCTACATACAAATTCGTGGTGACCCTTCGGGCCCACCCCATCTCCACACTGACATCTGTGGGGCAACATAGGTCCAGGCCCAGCCTCAGGCCCACCGTCACTCGAACTGCCTCGTTGTCGAGGGTGAGGGCGCATGCGGCGATCGGCAGAGCGGTCCGCCAATCGGCCGAGTGAGGGCCGGATGCCACGTCCAGCCTAGCGCGGTCCACCATCCCATCAGCCCCACTGAGAACCCGGGCTATGTCCTCATCGACAAGAGGTCGATCCCATGTGATCTGTTTAACGGGCTCTGGCGGCAAGGAATAACGCCGTGCTCTCAAAAGTTCGTCCCTGAAACGATGTAGCGGCGCACCCAAGTCAGTGAGAATGGCGGACTGCAGGCAGAGGGTCGACGCGGCCGAGGCCAAATAGGCAGAAGAAGCCAGCGAAGCGACCCTGCGGACACCGAGTCCACCGTCTCTTATTGGTAGAGAGGCCTGTAACCACTAGAGATCGTCGAGGGAGCAATTTTTGATAACTATTGATTCCAGACCGGTCTTTTGCATTTCAACTCGTTTGATGACTCAGGAGCAAAAACTTCACATTTGGTCGGGTTCAAGCAGAGGCCCAACCGTGAATCCAGCTCAGCCACGGCGATCACATCCCGTGAGATTGCACCGGCCTCCCCTCCCAGAGTGAGGTCATCCAGAAATCTGACCCTAAAGGAGGACCGGCTGTATAAGGCAGACTAAATAGCAGTGGGCCTAGTGGATCACCTTGCTGTGGGCCCATCTGTGATGACAGGAGCATGTGCCCGAACCTTAGGACCGAGGGTGCCGAGTATGCCTGGTGCACAAACGGGTACATTTCAGGAATGATTTCGTGAACAGTTTGAAGCATGACGTCCCGTCTCATGGAGTCAAACGCATTGGGGAAGTCAAGCTTCATCAATACCTGGTCGGGGCGCATGAACTCAGCAAACCGTCGTGTGGCGTGGACAGCATCGTCGCAGCCATCTGGAACTCCTATTTCCAGTTGCAGTGGTGAAAAGTGATATGCGAGCTTCGCGATTGCATATCGGTTGGCGCATTTGGCCGCCAGTCTTCGCCACACATACCCCACGGCTATTGGTCGCAGTCCCCCTGAGACTTTGCTGAGCGCGATCATATTGCCCCCAAACAAGATCGGTCTCACTTCCGGGGGACGACCCCCTCGAAGTAACAGGTTCACAAGGGCCGTTAAGGCCTCGATCATGGGCTGCTCGCCTCCACCGAACCCCACCATGTCTAGCAAGTGGCCTGGCCTAAAGCCATCATGGCCCCAGGATGATCCGGTAGGAAACGTGCGGATCGCGGCCAGCACTTCGGCCGCCTTCACCTACCACGCTGTGAGGGCCGATGGATCAGGCAAGCTCGAGCGAGGTCTTGCGGGTGCTTCTCCTTCAGGATTTTGAGGTTATCTTCGCTCGGTACCGCTGGCTGCCCTCCTTCGCAAAGTATGTGGACGGCCGCCCTAATGTTGCCTTCCTCAAGCTTAGCGCTAACTGCAGCCAGCAGCACCCTGCTCCGATCCGACCCACGGCCCCTCGGGTTCTGCCCATCGCAGAGCGGGTCCAGCCGTTCCGTATCAAGTGCAACGGGGTCCACAAGCCACTTCACGGTTCGGCTCTTAATGATTGTTGTCAAATTGCGGCGCCGACCAGCCCTTGGCGGTGGGCGAATATAGAGGGGGCAAAGTTCAGTAAGGTTTCCCAAGCCCCCACCGACTCTGGTGTTTTGCAAATGGCAAGTAATGTCGACGTCACAGCCTGAGCGCAGGCCGAGCGAGACCCCTACAGATGTGCTTGAGAAGCGGGCCGAGGGTCACTGGCTGGGTAATTCCCACCGTTTGGTGCCCGCTGGTGGGTCCTGCAGGAGGAGGCGCTACCCCAGCCAAAGCCATCCCAGATGACCGTGTCAGTGAGGGGTTCTCTCCTAAACCCTCGCCATCGTCGCCCCCAACCGCTGCCGGGCCCACCGTACCCCGCACAGTACTCTCCAAGGGTGGGTGGTTAGAACCAGGACAAGGATTACTTCTAGGGCCATGAAAGTGGATAAGCCCACCCCCCGAGTGCAATTGTCTGGTGGCTAGGCAATGGCCTCAAGTGCCACTTGCTTTGGATGGTTTGTCAGTCCGGGGCATGGACACGGCAATCTGGCCTCCCAACACCTGTCTGCTCCAACACAGGGCGACAAACAGTGGCAAAACACGAAATGGAAATATCCACAAAAGCGGGCCACTAATAGAAGACAACCGTCAATCAAATTCACAGAGCAGCACCAGAACACTTAATCTGTAACAATCAAAGAACAACAATGCCAGAGTTACTTTGACCGAAGATGTAGTAGGAGATCATGAAAAGTATTCAGTTTTGCTCTACAGAGGTTTCGAGAGTAAGGTTCCGAGAGTATAGAAAAAAAATGGCGGCAACTACATAGCGGCTGTGTTGGCATAAACAAACACGTGTCCCTGTTCAGGGCGCACGCGCGGACCATGGGAAGCAAAGCTGTACAAAATTGGATATAAATCAACCAAGTGCGCACCGAACTTATAAACTAACGAACCAAAAGAGTGTGCAAGGGTCAGAACATTCAAACCCGCCAAAAAACAGCAGAAGAAAACGAACTTTGCGTTAAAATCCTGTGCGTGAGCATAATGAAATTACCGACGTGTAATCCAGACGAGGCCATTCCAGACAAATTATAATTATTATTATTATTATTATTATTATTATTATTATTATTATTATTATTATTATTATTATTATTATTATAACAAAGAGGTCGCAACCTCAACGACTGTCGCTGCAGAGTGGATCATGTTTTGAATATTTGTCATTAGGTCAGATTTTGTTGATATTCTTCTCTTGAGAGACGAAATGATAATTATTCGTGGTTAGTTTAATCGGAGATTTTCCAGGACATCTCGGACATCTTCGCACAGAGGTTTTCTTCTGTCGCTCCTCCTCCTCGAGGAGGAGTCGTAGGAGCGACAAGACTTTGAAATAAATTGTCACTGTGTGGCGCAACATCTGAGATATCGGTGTTACAGGGTGACGAGGAGCAGCTAGGAGTAAGCTGTACAGGTATCAGCTCACCTGCGCCAAAGTGTAGAGTTATTTGTGCTCTTAAATATAGTGAATTATGGAGAATTTGTGATCCTATACTCCTTGGCTATGTGTACATCTTAAATGTCTTTTTTCGTTGTCACTGGTCGTCATTGTTAATAACATGTGACGCAAAGACGTTCCGCGTGTCCTTCCTCTCCCTGTGCGTCTCTACCTGGCCAATGGATTGACTGGAACCATCGACTGTCCGGTCGACGCCAATCCCCCGGTGACACGTGTCACGTGGGCCATCAACGAACGCCTGATTGACATTCGCCGACTGTCGCACATGCGCATTGACGCCGACGGAAGTCTCGTGATCGCAAGAGTAGAACGGAGAGATGAGGGAAGGTACTCGTGCACTGCCTACTCATCGCTTGGATCAGGACAGATGTCGACACCGGTTCAGGTGCTCGTCAGAGGTAGCCATATTTCAGTCTCAACCTCAACACACTTTCGTGTGCATAAGGAGGAGATGGGAAGGGCAATACGAGACAAAGATGTAGGGGACTGGGAAGCGGTGAAGAGAGGGACCGGTGGGTGGAATGAATGAAGAATGGGAATGGTAGATGGAGGGAAATTGCGAGGGGAGAAGAGAGAAAAGGGAGGACAGAATAGGAGGATGAGGGATGAGGATGGGATGGGTAGTAGGAGGTCAGGAAGATGGGTAGGGGAAGCGGAAGAGGCTGGAGAGGGAGGGTCAGCGTGTGGTGTATAATGGGAAACGGATAAGGGAAGTAAAACGAAAATACAGAGTGGTGTGGGGGAGGGAACGTAGCCATCCTAGGACGGACAAATATCTATTACATCGTATTTGTTCTAAAGAGTTCGAAAATGTAGAAGTTAAAGCAATGGCAGTCATTTGTACAGGGAAATACATGAACCAATCAAGATTGCGCTTACGCAGCAATATCATTCTGTCAATGAACGCTAATGCGACACGCGCATCTAATAATGTAGCCTAATACACTGTAGGCCTAATATTTTTGCGAAAACCATGCCTAATTCAATTACCGTTAACTCTTAACCGCAAATCCCAGTTCTATCTCTGCTTAGGATAACCAGGATAGGCCTTTGTGTAGTAGGCCCTATACTATTTTCTTTAAAAATTAGCAGGCACTAATAGTAAATATACGTAAATCTGATTGGATCGACCAGTATTAATCTGATTGATATTCCAATATTCATTGGAAGATAGTTGTAGATCACATGTGAATTACTTGGAATGTGGTTAAATTTTATAATTAAGACGAGTATATGTATGACTTCTTCTTATTCTCTGCCTGAGCCACATCCTGTCTAATGTTTGTTCTTCTGCTTCCGTCATCGACCGCCGCAGATCCTCCGTTCTTTTCCCTTCGACCTCGACTCTTCTACCAACGTCACTTGGGTCAATCGGTTACGATGCCATGCGTGGCACACGGAGATCCACATCCCAACATCTCATGGAAAAAGGTAATAAGACTGGACTTCAATGCAGTACCAACGTAATTTGTTATCACCCTTCCTACAATTAGTTCAGAAGTGCAAACACGCCTCGATGGCGCAACTGTAGTTGTAGTGCCGAGCAATCGCTCGCGAAGGACTCTCTCAATGAACCTAGGCCTACACTGCTACTCATTGACGAGGATCGAACCCGCATTCTCCACGTTACAGGTCGATCAATCTAACCATGCCACCGTGCCACACTTTGTCATCATCAGCATCATTTAATCTGATCTAGTAATTTCTATAGCGCAACTAAAGGTCTTTATGATAATTCACAAGACGCATATTTTACTCAATTTTCGCTTGAAGATCAGGAACAGAGCATCGATCCTACTGGGTCAATTACATAATTTGTGTAGGCATGCACTAATAACTCATAATCCTCTAACCGCAATTTTCCTTGCCAAAAAAGTATGTCAAGTTCAGCTGCGTTATTACGGATCAATTTACGCAACTTATGCCCCGCCAACCGTGCTGTACCCAGACCTTAACTAGTACTTTAATTGTTTTATGTGATCTCTCACCGAATTAACCTATTCCTTTCTTCTTATAAACTTTCGTCAGCTTCCAAATTTCAATATATGGTAAAGTATGTCACTCATAAGAAACTCGCAACAACTCATGCACGTGCTTACTTACTCACATGTATGCTGTGATGTTCGAAAGTCGTATCTGAGAATTTTCATGTGGATCTGGCAGAGCTCATACATGCCCTCTGGCAGAGGTCATTGCCCCTTTCCGTAAATATTGTTCAAAGTGCTTTCACCCTTGTCTGACTGGCTGCGACTCTAGATAAGGACCTACTGTAGGTCTACTTCAATCGCAGTCAGAACCAATCGTACCAAAACCTGACTACAGACATCAAAATTGTCGCAAAGTCAGTGAAGTAAGTGAAAATGAGGAGTTTCATAGACAAAAGATAGAATTAAGAACAGGAATTCTTTTAGCTTCAAAAACAAACTTAGGAACTAAGTTGGGAATTATTTGCCTAACCCAAATTATGAACGAAATTGAAAGTTTTCACAACAAGAATCGTTTAAATTTTTATCATCTGTGATCCTTTCAATCTTGAACCTTGAATGGAGCATTTTCTATTCAATGTGCAGTCATAGAATCATTTTTAGAAAACAGAGTTTCACATGCACTGCAGCAAAAATATAAACTTGAAAAACTCAACTTGGATCGTTATTTGGCGTAGGCTCCTTATATAAGAGTGAATTCAAATAGGAATCTTCTTGCCTTATGGAAGACATGCCAAACTTCGGACAGAAAATCGCACCTGTTGCATCGGATTTATTGTTAGTTCCAGCTACTGAGGCCTTTGTGGGAAGAAGTGTTTCTACTGGTTGAATGTTGACTGATGGACAACGAAATCGCAAGAAAAGATATCTGGAAATTAAAATGTTGATGATGTCAAATATATATATGTAGACATCTCTTAGTAACGTTAAAATACTTTTCATAGCACTGAAATTAGTTATTTGGAAATTTTTGAGTGAAAGCAATAATTACTTGAGAGCTCAAATAGAAACGACGAGTAAAATTATTTGTGAAGTAAAATTAGAATTAGAAGAGTATAAGCTACCACCAGGAACACAAGACCTGAATTGAAACAGAATTAAGAACTATTTTTAGAATATAGCTTTCGTTTCATGACAGATGAATGGAACGTTTCCTCAGATGACGTCTAAGATTCGTTTCGACGGAGGAAATCTGACGATCTCTCAGCTGGACGAAACTGACCACGGTCACTACGAATGCCTAGCCAAAAACGTCGTCGCCAGCATCATAGCAACGACTATCGTCATCATCGAATGCACGTAGCATATTACCAACTCTCGTTTCATCGTCAGCATAATCATTGTCATCGTCATCGTGGTCATCAACAAAATGACTGCATTCATCTAATAATATTCCGTTCATAGGAGGCAATGTTTGTGTCGAGATTTGGTAATTCGTGTTTGGCGTTGCAGTTAACAACCTAAAACTGATTTGAAACTCATAATATTATGTGCCTCATGCGTTTATTAATGACTGTCTGCGAAAACTGTTTTGTCCTTTCCTCATTCATAGTGTGCGTGCGTGCGTGTGTGTGTTGATGTGATTAACCCTTTACATTGGTTTAGCATACATTTTTAGAACGAACTCGTTGCTAAGGGGTTAAGAACATTGAGTCCGTGCAGTTTACGTCTGTGCAGATGAGGACCTGTTGTTGAATCTGTCCATCGTTGTTTTTTAGTGAGTCATCGTCATCCGCCTTACATTGTTTCCGCTGAGACAGATGAAACATCCGCCAGAATCTATTGGTTGCCTGGTTACGACGCTGGACATCCTCAGTCATACATCCTTTGGCAAGTACATCAACCATCTATGGTCATACATCCTTTGGTAAGTACATCAACCATCTGTGGTCATACATCCTTTGGCAAGCATATCAACCATCTGTGGTCATACATCCTTTGGCAAGCATATCAACCATCTGTGGTCATACATCCTCTGGCAAGTACATCAACCATCTATGGTCATACATCCTTTGCTAAGTACATCAAACATCTGTGGTCATACATCCTCTGGCAAGTACATCAACCATCTATGGTCATACATCCTTTGGTAAGTACATCAACCATCTGTGGTCATACATCCTTTGGCAAGTATATCAACCATCTTTGGTCATACATCCTTTAGTAAGTACATCAACCATCTGTAGTCATATGTACTTTGGTAAGCACAAAGACCATCCATGGTTGTATACATGGTAATAACATCAATATTCATAGACCATCCTTAGCCGTATACATCCTTTGGTAAGCACATAGACCGTTCATAGTTTCACATTCTTTAGTTAATACATGGACCATCCATGCTCTTACATGCTTTGGTAAGTACACCAATACCCAAAGTCCGGCAAGGTATGTGAGTGCATCAATCTTTCTCAGTTCTACATCCTATGACAGGCAGGCCTACATATTATTATCAGGCGGTGGTTCGTAGACTCTCGCGTTCAAATTGACAAGAATGTCTTTTGTGACGATTGACGCCCCACTCTAACAAACTCTTTGCAACTACAATCACAATTATGGGTAAATATGTCCATTATCCATGATGTGCGTAAGCTGATGGGAGATTGAGAGTACACAGCGCATGCTTTGTTATAATGGGGAGAAGACGGGTTTGCATCTCATCTGAGATGAGTACTGCTCAAGGATCTGAGTTCTTTACTCACACTTACTCAGGGCTACCTACTGATCATGGCGCTTAATGAATGCATAATAATATTAATAACAATATTGAAAACAATAATAGAAATAATAGTAATTATAATATATTTGTTTTTACTATTTTTATTGTCGTTGTTATTGTTATTGTAATTATTATAGTTATCATTCGTGGCTATCCAGCGCTTCAATGCAGTCACTTCTGTGGCATCTTTTCCACGAATAAAACCATCTGCGAGCCATTCCAAAACAACGTTCCCGTGATATTTTCCACCCCGATAGATCACGTGTAACCCTTGTAACAGTGGGGGTAAGGCGCTACAATACCACTTGCCTAATTGTTTGTGGATGTATACGATCTCTGCTTTCTATTCAGGTACCGTCGTCTGGTGGACGAGACGTGGCTCACACTGTCCGTCTTATCTGACGAAGCGATGGCGATGATTGTCAGTGATCTACATCCGGGCACCGAATACCAGTTCATGGTTCTTGCAAGGCGTCAGAGCGGAGAGGAACAGTTCAGCGCAGAAATAACAGCAGCAACGAAAGGTTACCAAGTCATCACACAACATTTTGTAATGCAGTGATTGTGACATAATCATCATACATACTACATAGCCTACAATTATGTCATTCAGCACATACATGCACATCCACCACCGTCAGCAATATATAGCATTTCACCAAACATTGAACTGCACATATTTCTTTATGAAACCCTGAATCATGTCCAGAGTCCAGATGTAGAATAAACAGTATATGCATTGACAGTTCTTGTAAATGGCATAGAGAACTGTAATCTTCAACTTTCTTTTCCTTCAGTTAAAATTACGGAACTCCAAGGATCGTGACACGTCCTCTTTCTTTTCTGAATTTTCTTTATTCACAACATAATATACAGTGCCTAAACTAGTGTAAAAATTAAAACATAAAACGACCGTCCATGTCCTTCGGAAGTCAGAGTCAGTCAATGGTTCGATTACAAGCAATCAACCGTCTAATCAATACATTATGTCAGCCACCTCATTCGCCTCTAACCGCCCTTCTAAACAGTCACATTACTTGCTTGTGCCTTAAGTGTTTAAATAAACAATATTAAACGATATTAGGCAAACATAGACTGACAAGAACAATATTCCATTGAGCTCAAACGACCTTTTTTATAGTAGGCACATTGTCTAAACGAGCCATATTGTGCATAGCGAGTTGGCACTTTAGCATAAGATGTGAGATTTATTTTCCGGTAAAAACAATACACATACATCTTGACCATATATTGTTTAACCCTTCAAGGGAGCTGAATCATGGATATCCAATGTATTAATAAAATAATAGGCCTACGCTACACAATAAAAAATATTATCAGAGGCGATCAAATTTTCAATGGGAGATTGTTCTAATAGAACGAGTGAAACTCAAATTTTTTGCGGTAACCTCTCGTGAGACGCAATTTCACTACCAGCAGAGCAGTCACCCCCCCCCTAAGGTACAAATCACGATCGCTTGAGGAATTTATTGCACTGAGCGACAGCAATGTCGGTATCTGATGCAGGAAGCCACGCCGCACCGTCGCCAAAAGACGGCGTATATGTTTTCCTCCAAACACCTGTTCCTCAGGTGCCACTTGGAACCAACCACTCAACTGGCAACGCTCAAGGTAAGCAGAACAAAACGTCACAGCTAATGCTATATGAGCACAACACCATAGTATAACCTAGTGAACTGCTCGAAGTAGAAGATGTAAAATCTACGTACTGTGTGAAATCTACCCGACTAATAGAGAAAGGGTTTAAGCGAGATCATAAACTTTTGAACTGAGTTAAATATAAAATTATGTCTTAAAGCATCACCGGTCGACTTGCTGCATGACCGATTTTTATCAGCTCTATGACAATAATAATAATCAACTGGTGGCGATTGTGCTAAGAACATATCCAAGGTCGTTCCATCAGAATAAAGAATGGACCTCACATCTCCACACTGATCCACCTTATACCTGTGTAGCACGACGATCATTATGATGGCCCCAAACCAGTTGACACGCCTATCTAATGTTAAATTCATTTTCTTCTATGATGTTCGACTGTTTTTATATTGCAGTTGTAATCGTTATCTCAAAACTTGTAACGCGCTACTCAAAAGCAAAGCGTAGAGCACCAACTTATTGACGAGCGCTGTCACCATTTCGCAATGCTTCGTCGCTTTACCTGCGCAGAAGTACACCTTAGCATCTTGGAAAACCATATATGCATAGCATATGGCATCATATCATCTAACATTGTATGACATCAGAGTTTGAGATGTCGATTATGTTATTATTATGTGAAGATGTGTTGCGGCGACAGGTCTCAGACCGTCTCCACCGATCAACGTGACTGTTCGTCGCCTGTCGAATGACGTCATTCGTCTGTCGTGGAATCCTCCGAAGTCTACTCCACTTCCAATCACCTCCTACGTCATCGAGTATCTGACAGACGATAGGGAATGGCTGTCTTTGACGCACGACACTCCAGTGCCAGGTCATCTCACGACATTCGACTGGAAGACCGCCTCCTCGTCCTCCTCCTCTCATGGTGCCACCATCTACCATTTTCGGGTCATGAGTCGGTCGAAGTGGTCGACCAGTCAGCCCAGCACTCCAGTTTCCATCCGCTCCGTGTCGTCTGGTAAAATTATTGTCCTTGAAAGCATTATTCCTTCATATCACGACGGACTCTTCAATTCAAATATAATATTTATAGTATGTAATTACAACAGCCTTGAAATCTGTGTGTAAGTTGTGTAAAAGAAGTAATATGTCCCGCATAAGAAAACAGAAGGAACTCTTCAGAAAACTCGTTTGAAGAGTAAAAGTTATTAAATTTACATGCTACCAAGGCGTTTAATTCCTTACTTGATGATTAGACCTAATTATAACTGCCTTTCAGTCTCCTACGATTGACCCTCAAAATTAATTTGCTATAGGCCTAAGCCTGTTATGGTTCTTTTGGAGTGCCATCGATTTAGGCCTTTAATAGAAGCATCTGCAAATTATTACAATGACGTCATGAAAGTCTCATGATTACCGTAGGTTAGAATTCATGAAGTCTGTGAATAATTCTTTTAAGATGACGTAACATTTACATGTTGCTGAGCACTTCAGATTGCTCTAACCCACGATGGCTTTCTGTCAAAATCTAATAATTATGTCAATTTCAATAGCGCAATTTTAGTAATGCCTTAGGCATAGGCTAAATGAATGAGCGATCGCTGTCCAGCGTTGAATTTTAGCCCGGTCAATTCTATGAGACGGACAAATCATCACAAGGAGGACGGGAACGCTGTAGCATGAAGATCTTTAGTTGAACAGAAAAGATAGCAAAGCAGATAGACCATTGTAGGTCTATTAGTGAATTCCAGAACCTTGTGCTAGAAACAGAGAGAGCTCTGCTATCAAGAGCAATGTTCACTCGAGATATGGCACAAGAGATGCAATTCTTGAACATAAATAGCGGAATAATGTTAAATTTTAGTTTTGAAGGTCGTATACATCCAAACATTTATGAAGCACAACTCGCAGCATAATAGGGAATGGCAAATAAAATCTTCAGAAGCGCATTCACCACAAACGAAACGCGGAAAATAAGCGCCATGAGAGAACGAGTGTACGCTGGAGATACATGTCCTAAACATGATCCTAGCCCGAAGCAGCGGGGAAGGTCATTGCAAGTGGAGAGATCTAATACCTGTCACAGCAGATGTACGGCATTGAAACATGGCAGACCTAACCTAAGAAATCCAAAACTCATGCTACGGGTTTGCGGTTTATGAGAATGCAGTTTCTTTTAACTTAGGCAATTACTACAAAATATTGAGATATTCGCTGCTTAACAGGCAATCAGTGCAGTGTTTTTCGAACTGGGAAAGTTATCATCTAGGATCTCCTGTAAGTTTGGACACCTCGAACTTTCAGGACAATGGGAGTTAATTGACTTCATAGGCCTATTTGAGATTCTTACTGCTGTGTTTTTGCATCGTGCTATTATACACAAAAGCGGTTGGCTTTGAATACTATTCCTTGACCTTTAAATGACCACGAAGTGACTTGAGAAGTTGAGAACGAGATAGGATCATGTCTGTTAAATGAGGAATCCCTAACGCCTTGTACGTCAGGGACACGCATTTCTAAGAGGAATCAATTGATGCAGCATCTACGATAGTAGTTATATTTGTTGCTACCCAGTGCATTTAATCTATATACACCTATAATCACATCAAATCAACCAATAATTTGGTTGTAGTCGCTTCGTACTTAGGTTATAATATTAACCTAACTCATAAACAGGCAAAAAACCTAGCCACATGTGGCTGTTTTGCCCTGGGGCAAGCTAGTATCAAATAAATCTAACGTTCTAGCGTTGCAAAAGCCACCTACCAAGCACAGGACTAGGCTTTGATTAGAAGATCCACTTATAGGTCAAATGTCACGGGAATTTCCAAAAGTTTCGATGACTCATCAGTTTCGATGATGAGTCATTATTGAACAAAAAATGAAAAAAATATTTTTTGCGTATATGAAATGAATGAAAATATTTTCTCGTCACAGCTTAAGGAAATGCCACCATAATATAAAATGGAATACTCGAAGAAAACTGTTATTGAATTAAGTAAAATTGCCAAACAGAGCGGTTTGGTTGGTTATACACGACTACGAAAAGCGGATTTGCTTAGTAAAATTGAAGCCCACAGCGTACCCTCAATCTCAACCAATGCTAGTTTGCTTGATGCACCCGTTCCCGACATTGGAATCCCAACACTCGAACCCGTACCAGCCACGACTGTACGAAAAATATTCGTTAAGACTAAATCAGCGATTAATAAATTCGCAAGGTGGATTGAAAATTATATACCTAAAGAGCCAAAGAAAATAGTGAATGAGAAGTTAGAAGCACTGAGAGCCAAAGTGAATTCTATATTCGGTCAAATTCCTATGAAAACACCCGAAATAAAAGAGACGGCTACAGCTATCAAGGGCTTCACGAAACAATACGCGGTCGAAGGTGCAAGCAGAATTGACGCCACATCTTTTCTCAAAGCAGCCCAACCACAACTGGAAGACCTTTTGTCTAGAAATCGCCAGACTAAGGTCAATTTTGTCCTTACCTGCACAATGGAGCGTGTAGATATGAAATCCGGACCAGTAGATACCAAGGATTTTCCATTTGTCTCTATGGCCGAAGTTGTTTTAAACTCTACCAACCCGAGCGAAATATTTAATAATGCGAAAGATAAAATCCTAGAGTCTGTGGCAGCCTTCCAGATGCAAGGCAGTAACTGGAGACTTAGAGCGGTTCAAAAATTAGACATCAACACAGTTGTTTATAAACCTCTGAAAGGCAGTTCTTACATTCCACTACCGAAATGTTTAGCGAGTAAAAAGGGTATTATTAATATGAAGAACGAAGACGAAGAATGCTTCAAGTGACGTGTAACGAGAGCCTTAAATCCGGTTGACGGTAATCCAGAAAGAATTACGAAAGAATTAATCAAGCAGTCTGAAGAACTTGATTGGTCTGACATCGAATTCCCAGTAGCAGCGGATGCTAATGTGATAAGTAAGTTTGAGAGAAATAATAAAATTAGTATTAATATCTTCGGTTATGAGAACTATGTTTACCTATTCCCACTATATTTATCAAAGCATGAGAGTAATAGGTGTGTAGATCTATTACTCATTTCTGATGGAGAAAAGAAGCATTATTGTTGGATAAAGAACTTTAACAGATCGATGGCGGTTCATAGAGAAAACTCATACACTTCGATGCACTATTGTAAAAGATGTTTGATTGGATTCAGTAGAAAAGATTCGCTACACAAGCACACCAAATACTGTTCCCAACACGACGCTCATAAGATAGAACTTCCAGAACCAGGAACTATGTTGAGTTTCAAAAAATTATTATAGAAAGATGAAAGTCCCATTTGTCGTGTACGCCGATTTTGAGTCATTAATAAAACCTATAGACACTTGTCAACCAGATCCCAGCATGTCCTACACCAACAAATATAAAAACACGTACCAAGTTCTTTCTGCTATTATATAAAATGTTTTGATGATGACCTATATTCGCAAGTTCCTGTAACGTTCACAGCGGAGAGCGAAGACGATGATGTAGCCCAGATATTTATAGACACTCTTATAGATTATATAAAAGATATTTATAATCGATTAAAATTTCCAAAGAAAATGATACTCGGAAAGAAAGATCAGGCGCTTTACGACTCGGCTACAGTTTGTCACATATGCGAAGGCGAACTGGGGTGATGATCGAGTTAGAGACCATTGCGATTTAACTGGAAAATATAGAGGCGCCGCTCATAAGAATTGTAATCTAAACTATAAAGTCCCCAAGTTTTTCCCAGTATTGTTCCATAATCTATCCGGTTATGACAGTCATCTATTCATAAAGAAATTACGAGGTGATGATAATGAAAAGATTAATTGTATTCCTACCAACGAAGAAAAATATATCTCATTTAGCAGAGAGGTTGCGGTTGATACGTTTGTAAATAAAGAAAATAAGGAAGTAGAGGTTAAACGAGAATTACGTTTCATCGATAGTTTTAGATTCATGGCATCGAGTCTCGACGCTTTATCGAGGAACCTGAGCAAAGACCAGTGTAAAAATATAAGCAAGTCCTACTCTGGCAATCAGCTCGATCTCTTGCTTAGAAAAGGTTTATACCCTTATGATTTTATTAATTCCATCGATCGATTGAATGAAACAGAACTACCACCAAAGTCAGCATTCTATTTGAGACCTAACGACTCGGCTATTAGTGACGAAGACTACAACCACGCACAGATGCTATGGAATGAATTCGGATTTAAAACGTTTAGAGAATACCACGATTTATATAACGTGAGCGATGTTCTCCTGCTCGCTGACGTGTTTGAGAATTTTAGAGATGTGTGTTGTGAGAACTATGGTCTAGATCCCGCTTGGTATTATACTTCTCCTGGTCTTGCTTGGGACGCTGCATTGAAGTTGACAGGAGTAAAGTTGGAGTTGTTGAGCGATTATGATATGATACTAATGGTTAAGCATGGGAGAAGAGGCGGTGTTAGCACCATTTCACATCGTTATGGGCAGGCAAACAATAAGTACATGCCAGCGTTTGACGATAGCAAGCTTCAACATTTATAACATATTTAGACGCAAACAATTTGTACGGATGGGCAATGTGTAAGAATCTACCAACTCATGGATTCCAGTGGATGGGTAATGATGAGCTAAACGATTGGAGATCTTCACCATGGATATTAGAGGTGGACTTGGAATATCAGAGAGATTTGCACGATCTTCACAATGACTATCCTCTTGCTCCAGAGAGTGTTAAGGTCAAAGAATCAGATGTAGCAAAACTTATACCAAACCTGTGTGATAAAGTAAAATATATAGTCCATTTTGAAAATTTAATGTTGTATGAAGGCCTAGGCTTGAAGATTACCAAAATTCATCGTGGAATAAAATTTGAAGAAAGTGCTTAGTTGAAAAAATATATCGATCTAAATACCAACCTAAGGACCAGAGCCACCAACGATTTTGAGAAAGACTTTTCAAACTAATGAACAATAGTGTCTTTGGTAAGACGTCCGAGAACATAGAGGCTCGGGTAGATATAAAACTGGTTTCTAGCGAGAAGCAAGTCATAAAACTAGCAGCGAGAACGAGTTACGACACTCGAACTATTTTTGATGAAAACCTAATTGCCATTCACATGAAACGGACGAAGCTATATTATAACAAGCCTATTTATCTTGGTATGTGTATTTTAGACTTGAGTAAGACTATAATGTACGATTTTCATTATAACTAAATCAAGAAAAAGTATAAAGGTAGAGTAAAGTTACTTTTTACCGATACTGATTCTTTAGCCTATGATATTAAGACCGAAGACTTCTACGGCGATAAAGCACCCTACATCAGAAGTAGGTTCAACACTAGCGACTATCCTAAAGATCACCCCTCTGGTATAGAAACAGGCATCAATAAAAAGGTTATTGGTATGTTCAAAGACGAAGCAGCTGGAAAACAGATCGAAGAGTTTGTAGGTTTAAGATCAAAGTTGTATTCATACAAGGTGGCGGGAATAGATCACAAGAAATGTAAAGGTGTCAGGAAGAATGTCGTCAAGAAATCTATCACTCACTCAGACTACAAAGACTGCTTATTCACCAAGAGAGAACAATCGAGAAAGATGAACGTCATTCGATCGCATCTTCACGATATCTACACCGAGGAGGTTAACAAGGTAGCTCTCTCAGCGGAAGATGACAAACGAGTGATTCAGCAAGATGGCATCCACACATTAACATATGGACATTATTCTCTAATATAAAATGAGTGTTAAACATATCGATGTCGAAGGTGTAACGCTACCTAATATTGCTTTGTCGAATGTGGATCTAATTGAAGCGGCGAAGAAACTAAACATAAATAATTTCAGAGGAGTTTTTCTAAGAGATGAACTGCCGAAGAAACCAAGAGCGAACGAGTGCGGTATCCTTAATCTGGACGATTCTGATGGTAAAGGAACACATTGGACGTGTTGGATCAAGCGCGCTGATGATAAAATTTATTTCGACAGCTATGGGCTACCTCCTCCTACGGAATTGATAAAATATCTACAAAGACCGCTGTTTTATAACAGTGAGCGAATACAACCAGACGGCCAAGTGTATTGCGGTCATTTATGTCTGTACGTATTGAAGATAACGTCCAACGATGGATGTAAATTTCAAGAAGTCATAAACGAATTGCATTAAATAATAATATATATATAACATGCCTGTCGATAAATTTGGACGAACTGATACTGGATCAACTCAAAGAATAGTTTCTGGAGGTGTTACTCTATCTCAAGCGAGTAATACATTTCTAAAACGAGATGGAACGAACGATATGGATGGTGATTTAAATATGAATGGTAATATGATAAAAGGTCTACCGACTGACATTCATCCACCAGTCTTAGCTAGCCAGGCTGCGAGCTTTGGCCAAGTCGAAACCTTAGTCAACCAAGCGATATCGAATAATACTACCACTGATAACTCAGGACAACACGTGACTGCAGCACCTACCATGATTTCTGATACAACGATAATAAACGGTTTAACTTATGAAGCTAGTGCTAGCGATTATCGCAGTGTGCCTGGTTATGAATCCAACCCATGGAGGGCTTTTCAAAATGCTTATCACTACCCCCGCATGTGGGTCACTGAAAGGTCAAGTAATGTTTGGATACAGATGAAGTACCCCATTCCTCTGTCAATGTCGGGATTTTACATCGTCGCCGGCCGAGAGCAGAGCGACCGTATTACTGGTTGGGTGGTTCGAGCTAGTAACGATGGAACAGCCTTTACTGAAATTTTAGTTTCATGGAAATTCCTCGATTTCGGATTTTTGAAGAAGATTACATTTCCCGTTTCGTCTAATTACAGATATTGGAGATTTCATATTACATCTATGAGTCCTAGTGCTGATACAGCTACCGTCTCCATACTACATTGGATTCCAACGCTACCTGATTACACGCTTGGAAGAAAATGTAAAATCGGTTACGTACCGAGACTATCTTTCGATACTAGTAATTATGGTTTTCAAGCGAATGCCAGTTCAGCACTTCTAACTAACAAAGCCTTTTGGGCATTCAAAGACGACGGGGAATGGGTGTCTGATGGTAACGTCCACACTGAATCGTCGATATCTATCACATGCCCAACCGCAGTGAGAATCTGAACGATCGGTTTGAAAGGAAGGAAAAATAATCAGGGAAGGATATCCTGCTGGAGTATAATCGCATACAATTTTGAAGGACAAAGGGTCACTGTTTACACCGCGAATAATAACACTTATTTAGGAAATACTTACCAAATTTTTTTAATCAATTCAGTAGTAATATATACAACCTATAGGTTAATCTACTTCCAGATTGAACAGGACAAGCTTGGATTAAGCATGATGCAGTTATTCGTGTACGCTGATTAAATAAAAAATTATTTTCATATTTTTAGCTTAAAGAAAATATTTTCTATATATAAAAGGAAAAAATGATTGTCACACACGAAACGTTTAATCCGGATAAAATGATCTTTAAAGTCGCGAAGACGAACAACTTTGGTCAACGAATTCAAATGAAATATAAATACCCGAACGGTGATGAAGGTGATTTTCATATCCAAACTCCAACATTAAAATGTTGGGGTATATCACCAGATTATGGTTTTGGTAAAACCGATAGTCCTATTGTTGGTTATAGTATACCAGTAATGATGTATGATGGGTCAACTGATGAAGAATTGGTGACTATCGGCTTGTTTAAGAGTATTTTAGAACGCATTCAAGAGTTTCTGCTCGATCCTAATACAAAGACGGCCTCGAATAAGAAATACGAAGATTCGCAGGTTAGACAATAGTCTATCTTTTATCAAAAACAGGAAGACGAACCGCTAAAGATGTACCCGAAATTGACAACTGCGTATGGATCAGCGGATATAACAACCGGATTTTATGATACAGATGATAATCCAATCGACCCTCTAACGTTAATATCCACTCCATGCAGTGTCGTGTTAGATTTAACATGTAGTATATTCATTGGAAATAAACCATCACTTCAATTAAGAGCAGAAGATGTTATATTAGTAGAAAGAACTGAAGTGCGAAAGCGAGTGCGCCGCTTGTTTGTTGAGTAGTTAAATTTTTATTGTTAATTTTCAATGATTATTACCATTGAAAATTTAAACCTCAAGTTCAGCAACATCGTTATCTCCAGATACTACGATCAACGACTGGATCCATCCCGGCTCCGTTTCTATCTTTGTTTTTGTAAAAGTAAATGTCTTGTTCGTTTGCAACTTGCTGAGCAGAGGCTCCCCGTATACGCTCATGCAGTGCTCTGTCTCATCCGGCGCCACTACCGTTATCAGGTAAAAATATCCTTCTGTGCCATATAAATAGTGCTTCGTTTTAACAGTAAAAACTACGTCTTCTTCCAAAGTTTAAAAATCTAAAAATTTACGAGTTTCCATTATAAGTAGCTGGATAAAGCTTTATGTTAGTATGTTAATCTCATATCGATTTCGCCAGACTTTACCATTATAAGCCTTCAGCGTGTTCATACTGGTTTTTAAAGTCATACTCGCCTTATACAACGATGAAAATGTGACGGCTTCGTTAGTGTCTTTGTCTAGGATTTCAACGCTTATAGGATTATTTCTAATAGTTTTTAAATACTCGTACTTGGGTAATGCTTGCCTTTTCTCCTTCACTGGTTCAGGCAATTCTGATTCCAGTAAAACACCCTTCTCAACAAGTATTCTTAACATTTCTGGTTTGTTCATACAACAAGACTTTATTCCATGTTTCTTCATTAACGATTTCAGTTGTGAGAGTTTCATGTTCTTTTTATAATAGAAAATATTTTCTTTAATATATTACATTCATCTTCTGACCGTCTGATTGGAAGTTTAACAATTTATCTGAATTGACGACTGCATAAGCTTCAGTTCCAGCAGGGATCGCAGCAATGAAAGTAGCCTTGATCTGGATATCGACAACTGATGACTTTAGCCGTTCAGATTGCTTACTCACATCGAAAACGAATAGCGGGTATAAGTCTTTGTAGTCGGCCGGTGTGATGTTGCTCTGAGTTACCAACTGGTCCATTCCGTAGAATTTTCGCTAAAGGTCGCCGCGTCTCTGTAAGCTCTAGAAAATTGCTGATTCGGGAATGAGAGGTTGTAGTCGACCGCTGGATATCTTTCCTGGTTCATCATCACATACATGTTCTTGATATCGCAATGATCGAAAATTGATGGATTAGCCTCTTGATTGCCTCTTCGATTCGTTGAAATCCAACTATGATGTACCTGGGTTTTTCTGGCGCTGTCTTTACACTAAGTCGCCAACTAAACGTGGTAGATACAGGAACCGTTATAGTATCGCAAAGATGAGCTCAGTAGGCTACTGGTGACGTTGCCTTTGCTTCGATCGTTTTATACAGCTGCACTCTTTCCATGTCAGACGCTTGAACGTGCGGCATAAACCATGAAATTTTACTGAGGTTGACTTTGCCGGCCGATCCCGCATTTGCCCTAAAAATAGCATCGCTGTCAGGTTTGCGAACGAGAGTTAAAGTCTGCTTCATACCGTAGATTACCTTATCATAATCCTTACAGAATCCAAAAATGTGTTTCAGAGGCACGATGAAGCTAAATGTACCCTTTGCAGTTGGTTTCCTAATGAGATACGCTTGTCTGATCGCAAATCCCGTGTTATCGTTTATAACAGCAGTTGCGGCTGTGTCTTTAGTCCATAATTGGTTAAGTCCTAGAGCAAGAGCAAAGTCGTTGGGATATTTCAACAAGCCCAGCATAGTTGTGACTTGTCCGGGATGAAACACGCTTTCTATTTCTTGATTCGATAAGGAATACGACATTTGACTGAAAAGATGCATGAGGCCGTTGTTGGCTAAAGCTGCAGCGTCCGCATCTACGTAAAAGGTTCCATCCGCTTTAGTCAGTTTACCTTCAAATAGCAGGTATGACTCGGAGGGATGGCTGAAGATATCTTGAAGTTCGATATTTATGCGAATTTTCCCAGTGTTAAGATTCGCCCCCGCCACTGGTTCATATTCATGAAATTCTTATCTTTCTTATCAATTCCCTCGTCTATAATAGTATTTTCAGTAAATCTTAGAATATCTGACTGCATTTTTTAATATAACAAGATTTTGTTTTAAGCAAACTTCATTCCAGATCCACGCACCAAATCTCGGATCGATATGGCGCCGCCGTTACCAGACAGTCAATTATTTATATTCGCCGAAGGGTGGGGATATATTAAATTCTTAATCCTGTATTTCCCGCTCTGAAGCTACCCATTCGTAGTTTCAACATTTTCACTAGCGCATCGGGGTCTTGTGGGAGAACTACAACCCCCTCACCCGTCGAGAACCTCCCTTCTCGCATCGAGAGCAATGGCTTAATGATTTTATTATATTTTAGGCCTCTAGACGATTTGGGTTTATTCGGATTATTAGGTACATACAAGGCGCCTGTCGAGTCAAGAATTTCCCAGTACTCATCCAGATCGTTTTGACTGTATATCGTATCATCTGGATCCTTCATCGTCATCAATTCCCATAGCCCTGGAGTTCCCTTGTAGGTGTTATTACCCACCGTTATATCATCCCCTTCGGTCGTGATTGGACTGTCTCCGATGTAAAACGCTCATCTCTAGAGTATATTCTGAAAGTCGTATCCGTCGTCTTTTTATTCGCGCCCCATTCGTTTAAATATTTTGTCGCGATCTCACCTAGTTCTCGGGTTCTAATACCTGAAACTGGATCATCGTCAAACAGGTCTATCGATGGATATTGTGGGAAATGAATCGCTTTCAACGATGTCGATAGCGATGCTGGTAGTGCTTGAAGCGCTGAAGAAGTCGCCGTAGTGCTTTCCTCAATCGCGCCTAATTTTTTAGATATTCCAGACTGCGAGTCGATGATTGATTTGTAAGCCTTTATCAATTACCGCTGAAGCCCAATGTCCCCTAATTTCTCTGATAACGAGTCTTGTCTAATATTTTTGCTTCATCTTGAGAAAATTCTCAACGATAAAGTCTCGTTTGGCTGGGTCTTGAATTTTTAGAAACGACATTTTAAAGTTGGAAACATAATATTTAAACGTAAAGACGTAAAAACGTAAAATGTAAATTTACGTTCACTTTGTATTCAATTCGTTTTGCCTAAGTGTTCCGGCGTTTCATATATGTTGACATTGGTTTTACTCCTAATCTCTTCCTTGATCTGATTAAATTTCTCTAACTCATTTAGAATAACAGAATATTCCAAGTCTGAGATATTATTGTCATCTAGGGCTTTTGAAACGAGGTCGCTGATTGAATTGAGTTTCCCTTCGGCTATAGTCCTGATCTTTGCATGTTTTTCTTGCCGCAGCGACAATATTCGGAGGACTTGGGTGGATATCAGAGATAGTGCTCCAGCTCCAGCGGATAAAGATACCATGATAGTAGCGGCCGGTGCAGCTACAACGGAACTTAGAAAAGTTACACCTAATACGCTAAGTCCCGAAGACGTAAGGGTTAATAAACCCCCCAACGCTTCGACTACTTTAACACTCTTTTGATATTTTTTACAGATTACGTCTCTCTTTTCACGTTCTCGTAAGATTTCTTCCGCGAACCCAGTAACGGTATCGCTTAGCAGGCGACAACCCGCTTCTATAAATTCTGGATGGAGAGAAACTTTACACGATCCTTTCGTCATTCGGACACCTAAGCCTAATGGTAAAACAACCGTCTCTTGTGAATGAATAGTTATCTCATCTTGAGCAAAAAACTCCCACCTTAGACCGCCCATTTGTCTTTGAGGCCTATACTTGGCATCCCACATACTTTCACACGCCTTCCACCTGACGGATCTCGGCTGAGTCCTTACTTCTGGAACAATTTTTGGTTTCGTCCACCCCATTTTATGAATTGGAAATAGAGACATTTTATATACACAATATATTTCTTAAAGTAACAATCCGAGAAGCGGAATGTTTTTAAATGGCGAATCTGGTCCTAAGATAAGTCCTTCCCCATTTACGAACCCATTACCTCTTTTCAGATACACGCCTTCTCCTGCGCCGTTTAATCCAGATCCTTGGTATGGCTTCATGTATAAACCCTCCCTCTGTTGCACTGTCTTGAAGTTTTTACCCCGAGTATTGAGATATATAGCCCCACCCGTTCCGGTGACTTTATCAATTACTTTAGAACCAGCTGCCGCGCCTATTCCAGTTAATGCACCCGTTGCTAAACTCGGTAATACGCTCGATAGCAGGAATTTACTCGCGGTTGCAAGAAATGGCGCCGATAAAGCCACCTTTGACTTAGCGTTATGTATCAATTGTGTTTTACTCATTTTTATAGTCACGCCTTTCCCATCCTGATACGCTTTAGCTAGTTTATTGAGTTGTGCGTGGGTAAGAGCTAACACGTGCTCTCCGTTTAAACCGCTGTGCTTTAATCCAATTCTAACACCTGTTCCCGCTTGTAGCGATCTTTTAATTTTATCTTTTTGTCCATCTGAAATATTGACTTTGACGTTCGTGTATCGACTCATTTTATATAAAACTATAAAAACTTTTAAGCTTCTCTAATATGAAACCGTATCGAAAATTCCTCACCTCGCAGATTAATTAGTTTACCATTCTGATCGGTGAGAGTCGTTTCCATTGTCGAAATCGTGGATAGGGTGATTGGAAGATAGATCAAATTTCTCGGCGTTTCAATCTTGTAACCAGGCCCTACATTCAGGAAGAAGGAATAGATAATGTTATCTGTATTTCCGTTGCTATAGGATGCTCCAATGATATCGCTCGTAACCCTCATATTGCTAACAATCATTATGTCCACTATATTTCTCGATTCGTTGTATCTCTCGAGAAATCGTCGCTTCGTTAAACATAGGACTCTTCCGATAGAGTTACTCACCTGAAAATTAACTCCGTATTTCTCCGCTATATACACAACCGTCTTTAACGTATTGCTGTTAGCTTCTATCTTAATATTATATTCTCCGTTAGCCACATCATAATGCCCCCCTTTCTTTCATTATTCTCTGCACGTATTCGTTAATATCTGTAATTTCATGGCAGCCTTCGGGGATGGTTATAGTTTCCCACCTGGGTTCACCGTTCATACGAGTCATCGTCGAATATGTAAAGTCGTTGTTAGTCGCGTCGATGTTTGGGAATGAATAATATGTTTCCAGATTGACAAGAGCCATTTCGTACTTTTTATCTTTATCAAACTGTATCAGCGGATTGAACCGCGTCCTTATTCGCGAAGTCTTGGCACTTAATAATATGTAAAACGACGACTTTGGCTCTGAGTTACGAGAAATCCTTTCGGTGTTATCTGCAATCTTTTGTAGAATCGATTCCATTTTTTAATTAGCAAAGATTTATTTATAATGGAATGAAGAATTCATCGAAACCGCATCTATACTTTCCGTTATTCTTATTGCTAGTGTGATCTATTACTACAAATCCTTGAGGTTGCTTCCACGCTGTGTTGCATAGTTTTCTAAATTCCTCCTTAGGCATGTCTGTACTCACGTGGTCGTTGTAGATGTGATTAATATTTTTCTGGTCTTGAGGAAACAAGCAGATAAAGTTTGCATTCTCTCTGATCGTCTGTCTCGGTAATTTGAAATAATTCTGTGCGAGGTAGAAACAGTCGACGTTGCTATGCCTCCCTCGGATGTAATAAGTCTCGCATTTATTTTGCTTTTCTAACTGTAAATCGTCGAAAATCATCAAGTTCTTCTTATCACGATTCAATTCTCTCGGGTCTGGCACATCTTCTGCTGATTCAAAAAACTGGGAAGAAATATATCAGATTTTTTAACCAAGTGTTTAGCCATTTGCTCAACTACAAATGCTGGTGAAAGATTTTGTCTCATGATCTCATCTTGGCAATCGAATAATCCAACGATGGATTCTTTAGGTATTTTTTCTTCAAATGCATTTTTCAGAATTTCATACTCTGGTTGAAAGAGAGACCTTCCGAATACTTGCAGGTTGTCATAATCTACCATCCGGGTTGTAGAAGTAAGTTCAGCAGTAGCGTCGTCTTACCGCATCCAGACTTTCCTACGATTAACCCTCTTATACTTCTAGGTAAAAGAGAGTTATTGAATCTCTTGGATAATATGTCGTTCCACGATAAATTTTTTTTACTTCCATTATAAATATATCTCATTGTATTTAAAATGTATTTCGTAAAGTGTAAAACTCATACTGAAACTAAAAATGTACAAACTGTTATAACGAAGAATGGAAGGCCGATGCTTAGAGGCACGTGTGATGTTTTTGGAAAAACAAAGACTCAATTCGTGAAGCAGTAGAAGGTGGGGATCTAGTTGGGTCTCTAAATTCAGTAACTAGCGTTATTAAGTTACCATGGGCTAAATTTCCAGGTGAGATGCACTTGCCGAGACATCAGTTTACAGGACCAGGAACTAGACTGGATTTGAGATTGAATCCCGATGGAACTCCAAAAGATTGGTCTAAACCCGTTGATAGAGTCGATGACGCTGCATATTATCATGATTTAGCTTACAACCAGCACTCTCATACGGCTTTTAGGAATGCCGCCGACAGAGCAATGATTAACGAATTGAATAATATACCTAATCCTAGCTTACGGGAGAGAATAGAGAGAGCTATAGTCAAACCTATATTATCCACTAAAGCGAGCCTGGGGTTAGGTTTAAAAAAAGCCTAAAATTACAATCCGATCTGAAATGGACTAATCAATTAGCGAATGAATTGCATAAACCTGTAGTAAGGCATTTTAGAAAGAGAAAGTTATATGTTAGTGGGATAGATGAGATAGGAGCTGTTGATTTGGTCGATATTCAGGCCTTCGCTAAAGATAACGATGGTGTGACCTGGTTAACCCTAACCTGTTAACCGTGATAGATGTGTTTTCAAAATATGGTTGGATCGTGCCATTAAATGATAAGAGTGGAAAATCTGCAGCTAGTGGTTTCTTGTAAATATTAGAGAGAGGAAGAAGTACTGGCAAACTCTTTGTGGATAAAGGTAAAGAATTTTATAATAAAAATATCCGGGAATTTGTCGAGTTATATTCTACTGAGAACGAGGAAAAATCGTGCGTTATTGAGCGTTGGAACCGGACAATGAGAGAGAAAATGTTGAAGTAATTTACAGCTAATTCAACAAGGAGATATATAGATGTGTTGGGTGAAATGGTTAGGAATTATAATGAGACTAGGCATTCTTTCATTAAAATGACACCATCTAAGGCTAGTATGAAAGTGAATGAAAAGACTGTATTTATGAACTTAAATGGAAGTGAAATTCCAGAGCCTATTGTACCTAGGTTTTCAATCGATGATAAAGTTAGAATAACTAAGAAGAAGAATATATTTGAAAAGGGGTACACACCTAGATGGACGGAAGAAGTTTTTACAGTATCCCAGATTCAATACACGGATCCTCCAACTCATAAGATTACTGATTATAATGGAGAAGAAATACAGGGCTCGTTTTATGAACAGGAGCTACAAAAAAGTACTCAAGAAATATTTGGAATCGAAAAGATTATTAAAAAACAGGGGAAGAAATCGCTAGTGAAGTGGTTGGGTTACCCTGAATCACATAATTCGTGGGTAGATAATGAAGATTTGGTGATCATGTAATCATCTCTGCAACAGACTCATTCGGTTTAAACAACACAAATGAAATCGCTGTCCATTCTTAGCCTTTTGTTTTTTCATATGTTAGCAGCGTGTACGGAACGTCAAAGGGCCATACGTATGCCCACGATATTTTTTAATGACGTGGGTTCCAGATTAGCAGCAGCCGTATGAATGTACCCATCGCGTGATATTTCGTCAGCTTAAAGAACATTCTAGAATGGCGAGGGCGTCGTTGGGTATATAAGAACGCCCTGTGACCAGAAAGTTGGAGCGTTTTTCGTCACACATAGGACAAGTTTGTCAGAAGCGTGACGGACTTGTCAGATCAGGCTGTGAACATTTAATTCCGCAATCGTTGTTAAGGCGTTTCAATACTCTTGTAAACGGAACATGGAGAGACAGAGAGAAAGAGGGACAGACAAGGATAGAGACGGATGGAGTGACATCAAGACGGATGTGTTCAATTAGTGCAGGCCTCATCGTCCGTTAAAACAGAGGTTCATTGTTTTATCGTTTTTCATACGTCAAGGTTGTTTGTATGTTCCCATCACATGATATTTGGATGTGAGAGATAGCACATGGATTACATTTTACAAGGTGCGTTCATGGTTCATTTTTGATTATTCATTTAACCTGTATATGGATGTTCTAATCAAAGCCTAGGCTTGTGCACGGTGGGTGGCTTTTGCAACGCTAGATCTTAACAGTTTATTTGATACCATCTTGCCCCAGGGCCAAACAGCCACATGTGGCTAGGTTTTTTGCCTGTTTATGAGTTAGGTTAATATTATAACCTAAGTACGAAGCGACTATAACCAAATTATTGGTTGATTTGATGTGATTATAGGTGTATATAGATTAAATGCACTAGGTAGCAACAAATATAACTACTTACGACCAGTCGATGTCCACATGTAGGCCTATATAGCAGTCCGGCTGAACGTATTTTCTTTCTATATATTATACAGTGGTTGACAAGAAGCAATGGAAAGTATTAACTTCGACGCTAGGTGTCGTAATTGCTGCTCTGGTGTTCATAACAATGTCTGTCATCACTTCCGTTGTCATCATCAGATTCGCCAGAAAAAGCAACACAAGGCAAAACAACCAACCACGTTATGGTATTTCATCTTTTGTACCAATAGGGTATAATGTGAAACTTACAGCGCATTCGTAGACTAAACGTTTATAGGCACAGTTAGCCTTTAGCAAACAGTCTTATAACATGTGATTGTAAACCATGCAGATCTCGATATAATATTACAGGCCCTACACAATCAGAAGTAATACTTTAAAGCAATAATTGTCCACTTCCGCCTCTGTGTCACATATGTTATTTCGGCTGAGGCTATGCTAGACCTGCAGCACTAGAAATCAAAGCTTTTTGCTGAAATCAGTTTGACGGAAGAGAATGGGGGTCACATGACGTAACTTAGATGAGATTTTTAGTAGGCCTAAGCCATTTTTTGAATGCATTTTGGTATTATACATAATATACAAATACAATTACTTTGCATTATTGCTTTTCCAGATAAAGTTAAATATTTTGATCCAAATCAAGTCGGAAATGAAAAAAGGTAAGTAATTTCTGAGCTAAAAATAAGATACCTTTTCCCATATATAGTATTTCTGTGATAATTTATTTTGTTTGACCGGATCTTTCCATCTTCCAACCAGAATTATATTGTCAAGTGTCAACATGTATATGTAGTATGCTCCACTGACATCTTTTCTTCCGTATCTCGTTCTGGCAGTTAATTTGCCGCTGATAAGAGATCTAGTTTCAAAAGCACTGTATGGCTGAGGATTTATATTTGGCTCCCTTATGTTTCAATTGTTTCAATCGCGATGGAGTTTACAGCGATTCATCCTATCAGGTAGCATTTTACATTTTTTAACACTCGCTGTTTACATCCATATAGGCCTAGGCCTACGTACCAATGACCATGTTGACCGTGTTCACGTGTACCATTAGTTCTGACATTTAATCTCTAAACTTCCAGAGCTCTGTTGTTGTTGTAACGCAGAAGGCGCCAAACGGTGCATGTCACTAAGAAGCAAAATCACTTTCCGATTGGACAAATCGATTGAGCAATGGACATAGTTGAGACTCCAGTGACCGGAAGACGGGTGAGAGGAGAGAAGCAATCGGAAAGGAAACGACTTTAGACAAAATCTAAATAACAACACCACATGACGAGTGGTGTGATCCTATGGTCATCGACCGAGATGGAGTAAAAACTCAGTGGCATTATGACCTGGAGTACGGTACAGCAAGAGAAGAGGCTTCCATGAGAAGCAATCGGAAAGTTTTTTCTGAAGTTTGTTTCTGCAATACATTTTTACATGTAAATGTATACCCTGCTATAACTGAATTGCTGTTTATATTTGAACGAAGCCATCATGATTACGACGAAGGAAAGTCAAAAGGTAAGGTAACTACCATTGTCGTCGATAAGTAAGCAGCTAAACTCTTTAGGTTAAAGTGTCAAAATTGGCTTGATTTGTCAACAGGGCGATGTAGGGCTATATGACATACATGTAAGTATAGATGCAGCCTATAGCGCTCTCCAGTTAGAAGCGATTTCGACGGTGGATGAATAAATTAAGTGGACCTGCTCACTTGTGAAGATCGTTCAACACGAGACAAATAGACCATCAAGTTAACCCTTTAACGACCAGCGTGTACTAAAAGTGTGAGGCATAACCAATAACGCTGGTCATTAAAGGGTTGAAGGTGTCCTATTTATTGTTTCTAACAACGCATTAAGGCGTTAAGAATTATTACAGGTGGCACAACGATCATTGACAGGACGGCATAAAATAAAGTTTTAAATGTGTGATTTTGAATCGTTTATACGCCTATTAAACAAAATACGGATCATCATCATCATCATCACCACCACCACCATCATCATCATCATCATCACCAACACCACCACCACCACAACCATCATCATCATCATCACCAACACCACCATAACCATCATCATCATCATCACCTATATGAGGAGACACACAAATCACGTTTGTTTTAAGCTTAGTAGGCCTGCTGTACGTTATAATAAATAGTCGAGCAAGAAGAAACTGATTTCGTAAAGTTTGTTCTGGTGGGATTAGGGGCCTACGTGCGAGTGGAATAAGTCAGTAAAGGTCGCTCAGTGATAGACAATGAAATGTTCTGCATAGAGGACCAGTGACGTCAGTTAGACTATAGACCAACTTACTGAACTTAATAGAACATAAATAAATTCTACAGTTTCGATAAACGTTTATAATGGCGCCGTATGTCTTAAATTGTCTTAATTTGCAGGAATACGAGAGGAGGGAGAGCCGAGAATGATACGAACCCAGGCGACGGTAGCAGTGGCCAGCGGAGTTGCGTTGACCACCAGAAGGGCGTTGACCACCGGAGGGACAGTGGCGGCGGGTGTAGAGGATATCAGCGCAGTCCTAAGTCCGTCGTCTGCTGACGTGGTTGCTAACAGCAGTGCAATCATCACAGAGACTCCGATCTGAATGCGTCTCCTTCTTCCAATCAAGTCCTTCGATTAGTCTCTTCTCCGTTCTTGCTGTCAAATGCGATGATCTTCAGCGTTCAGTTTATCACAACAGATACGGTCGCATATATCAGACGAGAAACCTCCGCACAGAGTCTGTAAAAGCAAAAGAGGGTTTTATCATGCACCGAATTATACCAGAACCATTTATGAACGATTATGCAAGCAACTTAATTATTTATATCACGATTAATCAAAGGTAACAATTGCTTAACTTTAAGATGTGTATCTATTCGCTGCGACTGCGATTGAAAAATCGCTCCATGAAGACCTGTGTAATTATGACTAGACACTAGTCACACTAGTCGCTGTGCAACCTAGGATTAGTGAACGTTTGCGAGTACGGTGGTAAACTGGAGCGTATTCAAATGCAAATAGCGCTGCATAAAAACTAGTTAATGCGAGCCTTTGCTTAATTTGATCTCTTTAGAGGCGTAGCTAGTAGCTAGAGGGTGGCAGGGGGGACATGTGTCCCCGGTAGCCAAGATAGAGGGGTGCCATAACGAGGATTAAAACTATTATTTTTTTTATGAAAGCTAATTTATCCCAACAAATTTAGTAAGATTAAATTTTATTTTGGTGCCCCAAAAATATCCTCATTGCGAACAGGTTGTCAATCATGATTTTGGCGACCCCGGGTATCACTGATCAGTGATCACAAAGGACCCCAAATGGGGGTTCCCGGACAATTCGGCACCGAACAATTCGGCGCCGGACAGTTCAGCGCGGACAATTCGGCGCCGGGAAAATTCGGCGTCGGAAAATTCGGCGTCGGACAATTCGGCGCCGGACAATTTGGCGCCGGATGAGTTTCTAAGTGTATTTAGACCAGATATCGGTACGTATGTAGTAACTGGCATTTTTAAAATATTCAGAATGGAAGCGAAATAGTATTCTCCATATTATCCAGCACGTGCCGGGTTATTAATAGAGACTGGTGAAGACAGCAACCCTAAAATACTGACTTTGAGTAATTGCGATTAAAGAGTACAGTAACATTAAGACATGGATTTATCAACTTCTATATACTGCGTTAGTAAATACTATGTGAGTTAGAAACCGAAATCGATGTATTTTGTAATATTCTTTAGTTTTCTCAACAGTGGAGTACTACTCTAGTTAGAAGGTGACACGGTCCCTATGTGTTGACTATGACTCTACAATATTCAAATGCGAGTTGCGGTAGCACCTGGCCACTCTACAGTCTAGGAGTCAGGCTGCCACCCTTGCGAATTTAGGCCTCAGACATGCTCAACATTTGCGTTAGATGTATGACAGACAAAAGCAAAATTCGTCCCCAATGGCTGCCTTCATAGCCTGTCCTGCCAGCATCAGTCCTGACTATAAGAATGTCCAGGATTGTCCAGTAACACATAGACGTAAGCAGGGCTTAAGGTGTGCCTGGACGGTCATGGACGCCGTCTTGCCACTTATCTTCCATGAGCGTCCATGCAACACTGCAATTCCTCTATAATGCGTACGTTAGGAAACAGGAAAAAGAGAAGGAAAAAGGTTCGCGCTTCGCGCGTTTACAAAGTCTATTTTCACAACTTTCAAAACGATGCCGGCGCCAATGGCCCCTTGTCGACAATTTCACAAACGAAAGCAATTCTCTGTAGGCCTACGCTTTAAATTCTTTACAACAAATATTTCACCAACAAATAATTGACGACTAAATTAATGGTTGATGGACAAAAGCCTAACGAATGATAAAAACTTCTATCTTTCGCCCATTGTATTTGGTTACATCGAAGTTGGATTGATAATACTAATGTCTGCAAATCCAGCTTTTGGCTCAGCAAGAACCATTTTGTCACTTCAAATTCTATCTAGGCAAATAGTCTTTTCAATGATCCAACTTCTTTTTCAGTTGGCATTATGTTCATCTAAATAGCATCTGTTTTGGAAGAATTTCGTTCACCCATCCAACTTCTATTCCAGCATCATTAATATCACCAATCCAACTTCTATTTTAACGAACACAGTGGACCACAGTGCATGAACCATTTGTCGTCGAATTAATATGTTGGTGCTCTGCCTTTGCAATCTTTAGTTCTTAACTTTTTGACACTAGGGGCCGTCCATCACGCGCCTATGGGGAGGGGTCACAAATTTGTGACGATGTGTGACAAGGAGGCGAGGGGTCGACGAAATGTGCGTCACATCATCACATAAAAATACGAAATTTTATTAAAAACTTACACCCATTTAAATAAGTTCCACTTAATTAGCAGTAGTTGTTACCACAATTAAACACTAATTATGATTATGATACTCTTTCATCCTGAGGAATGCATAAGATTGTAATCATTATAGACTACTTAATTTCTCCATTTTCCTTCCATATTAGTCCCATATTCTATTGTTATAATTTGAAATATTTTATGATTTCAATTAAATGTTTTGAATATTATAAGAAAATTTGCATTACATTCTGGACATCTGGTTTGATTTTTTGGGGGTCAGGACCTTGTGGCGTGACGTCATATTTGAGGGGTCGTGGCATTTGTGACGACGTGTAATGAAGGGGAGGGGTCAAAAATCGTCAAACATTGCGTGACGTCATTTATGGACGGCTCCCCTAGCGTCTATGCACATCTTTTTTACGCTTTAAGCACTGGACCTAAGCCTCAACCGTGACTAGGCATACCTCGGCAAAATCACCTTTGTACGCGACACAATATTTGACAAAAATGTGAGAAGAAATCACATAAAGCAACTTTAAAAGAAGGCACATGACAAATAAAATCGGAGCTGATTTTCTTGGTCCAAAATCTCTAAGTTACAGGCCACTAGAAAGCAAAATCTTCATTGTCCATTGGTATGAAGCCTGGAGTGCTTCTGAATGGATAATGGCACGTCATACATTAAATCGAGGATTATCTGGAGATATTTAGGATGCGTGGCTTGTGGTGTTTTCAGAGGCGTGGCTAGGGCATTTTGTGCCCGGAACAAACTTCAGAATTGGCGCCCCCTTTCTAAGTCATTTTTGTTGCATAAGTTAAAATAACCAAAAATATCAAAACTGTATAGTTATTTAATTCTATACTAGGTTAAATAACTCTAAACTACAGACTTATTATGCTATATCTTCTGCATTTAAAACAATTATAGCAGCAACTTTATTGAATGCTAACAAGTAATGATACTGTTTCAGAAAATGTTGCAATTCAGGATAGCTGAACAGCTAGACTGCCTCTTATTGAAGGGTGCTTATGTATACAGTTGGCCTAATAATAAATAGTGTGAGCAAATCTCTGGGACTCTACAGGTAAGCTATCAGCTACCAGTTGCAGCAGCATACAGTCGTCGATGACGTCTATAGTTTTTACTATCAAGCAGAATGCAGCCCTATATATTTCAGCCATTGAGTTTTTCAAACTTAGACGTTGGGGATTACTATGACAAATATATATATATATATTGAATATAGGATACTATTACACTTGAGCTGGAACCAATCTATATGATTTTATAAGAAAACGACGTCTGACTAAGCCTAACACTAAAGACGTCACTTTGTCATCGTAGGTGTCGCCCCATGCGGGCCCTTAGTGATCACTGATCAGTGGGGCCCGGTGGGAACGGACATTTGCCCCCGGACAAAAGCCCCTCCGGACATTTGTCTCTGGACATTTACCCCCCGGAAAAAACCCTGCCGATTTTGGGTAGGACCTTTGCTCTCCCGGACAATTGACCCTCTAGTGTGAAGTATGAACGGATGATGACAAGTTATATATTTAACTGTCATTAGGCCTATGTAAAATATATGAAAACAAGCAACTGATTATCGTGTCGTACAGGAGACAAAGTGAGTCCAGTTCTGAATCTTTATTTATCTTGCTGGATGCATAAATACTGCATACAGTTCGTGACACGATTTAATAAGCGGTGAAGGTCAGCTATAGTAAGCTACAGTTGGTTAGCAAATCGAAAGTGACACGCGATAATCATCTCCCGTTAATAAGAGTGAGAGTGGGTGAATACCTTTATATAGATGATAATCTCAGAATATAAGCCGTGAAGATGTCAATGTCGCATAAAAACACTCATTATTTACAGCAGCCATTATATATCACGTGGTATCAAATTGGCTTCTTCATTCGTCAACAAACTTTGCAGGTATAGGAACCAAAGGAATATGTCAACCCGCTAAAAAATATTTTACATGTTTACTAACACGTAGCCGACATGGACACATTCATGCACACACACATATTGTGCATACAACCATGCATCATATGCACGCACATACAAGTATGCATATATAATTTGGGCGAGCTTATGGTCTACACTTGGGGAGGATAATTGTCCTAGTCGGGAGGGGCTTTTGACCGGAGGACAAATGTCCGGGGGGCAAATGTCCTCACTCGGGGCTCGGGGCGCCAAAATCATTGACAACCTGTTTGTAATGAGGTTATTTTTGGAGCGCCAAAATTAATTCTCAATAGCTTATATAGTTGCAATAAATTAGTTTGCATAAAAATCAACTGAATTAATAGTTTTAATCCTCATTTTGGCGCCTCCTTCTTAATTGGCGCCGGGGAGACATGCCCCCCTAGAGCCCCTAGCTACGCCTCTGGGTGTTTTATCAATTAGTCTAAGCGCAATCGATTCAGTTGACGAATACCTGAAGCGTATCAGCTGCTTGGACTGAGGAAGCATCGCCTGACTGCGACCATAACAACGCATCAATAACTCAACGATGTTTGGTTACTTTGGCGGACCATCCACAATGAAACATGTTTATTTCGTGAATGGTAATAAAATATGTGATATGTACACGTCAATGCTATCCACCTGGCGAGTATATCTGTACTGTAGCTCATCTGCAGTATTCAATTATGTTGGAGACGCAAGTAGCCATTACAACAGCTGAGTTCGAAACCATTTGGAACACATCACTTTCCAATGGCCAATTCTTTATTAGCCTAAGGCAATTGAATCGACTATTTGCAACCATTTGCAACACGTAAACTTGGCTATTCAAATGTTGTCTACCTATGACACTGCGCCGACGCAGGAGTTGAGCCGTACGCCCAGGAGGACGATCATACACATTCTGTTCAACGGAATGACTCATCATCGCAAGCGAATGGCTGCTGAGACAGAACTGGAACCCTTTATATAGCTCGCCATCGTTCATTGCTAACGACTGCCTAACGTGGACGAGAGCGAAGAATAAGTTCTGTCAACTTTACGTCGAACTGCAGCGCTTCAGCATCTGCGAGTCAGGCAGAGTCTTACGGCATCATCTGAGGACCATAGGCAAGCACAAATGTTGATTTGTGCCTAAAGAATAGCATCTCATCATACATTTTTATATTCATACGAATAATAACAATATACATCGGTGATAATAAGAGACCTAATAATGTTATTGTTGTTGTAGTTGTTGCTGGTGCTGCTGATAATGATAACAACAGTAATGATAATGATTATATTTATCTAAACTGTGAAGTGGGAAATGTGACCATGTGTCCAAAGAATGAAGGAAATGATCACGAATGGAAAGCTCGAACAATATGATGTTGCACAAATGTCTTTGTATGAATTTCTCGGTCAGCGCACAGCATACAGTTTACTCTAAATTCTTGTATTTGACCATTTTTCCTTCGAATTCCACAATTCATCGACATTCGATATAATGAAATCTATAATGGCTATGCTAATTATAGCATGCAAATCATTATTGAACCACGGCCTCATTCGGATCGCTCGTCAAATGGAACCTCGCGATCAGGTAAACCTAGACTATATATTGAGACCATATTTAGGCCTAACTCCTGCTTCTTTGAACTGAGGTGATCCAGGGCCAACAGATGATCGGAATCTTCTAAAGCTCATGCCATAGTTCATGCATTTGTATGCTTTCGCCTAGACTACTACAACTCACTTGTTACAGGTGTTTCAAAATAGCATCTCTCATCCTTCAATCAGTTTTAAATGCATCAACTAGGCTCATAGCCAGATTCAGTGGCGTAGCTGCTTCTGTGATGGTGCCCGGGAGCGAGCCTTGCTATAACGCCCTTCCACTGAGCAAGGTGCACTCTCAGTGCCTCATGAAGAAGTAACAGAAAAGATACTACTATGCAACTGTTTTTCTGCCTTTCTGCACTTTCTCATGGAATTTACGGATTATTTGGCGTTTGTGAGGGTAAACTGGACCATCTGCAGAGAGAAGTTCTCGAAAGTCAGTGCAAAGTGGATTCAACTCTTGTGCACTAGTTTTCTCAACGAACAGAATAAGTGTGGCGTTCTGCCGCCCGAGCGCCTGCCTAGCGCTAACGGACGGTGTCGACCCCAGCTCGCTGACACGCCTGGAGTCGCCCGAGTCACTTTCTTACCAAATCTCAATGCCAAATGGTTACTCTTTATATCTACCAGGATGTTCGCTCTCACCAGTAAAGATTAAAGTTGGGCCTCTTCTCCAAGAAAGGTAACACTGTTTGAATTAGTCACGAGGTCTGACTCTGCCTATTCCGCGGTCGCCGGATGGGCAACGTTCTGAGGATGGCCGTACTCAAAACAGGGTTCATAATCATACCGGCAGGAGTCTTCCTCGCCTTGCATACCTTCCAAGCTACTAGCCTCTTCTTCCTCTGCCTGATTTCGTACCGTTCAGCATCTTGTGACTCTGAAACTATCGCCAAATGGGGACACCAAACGTTCTCTTAAGTTACGAGGTTCAGACATATTTGAAACAAGTCCATAAGCCCTTTCGGCCTATACAATTATCGGTAGCTAAATTCAACGTCTTGTACTCCTAGACATTACTGTTCTCAACTCTTTAAACTCTGTCGTCCTAGACACTACAAGTCGCACAGCTCTTAGTCATGTCATCTCCGATACTTATCTATCACGCCTTCTGCTCAACACGTATCTCTCTCGGTCTATTTCCGTATATGGCATAAACGGCCGCACACGTATACTTTGTCATGCACAATTGACGGACTAAGTTCCCGTCCTCTGTGTTAGCAGTTACCCACCAACACTGATATATTCTGCTTCGATAAAAATGACACTGGCATGGTATTCACGGACACTGATAGTGAAGGTCTTCTGTCTATAAACTTCGCTATCTGCACACAGATCTTCGATCCGACCTACGCACGAGGGGGCCCGACCTCGCACTTTAGTCAGTTCTCAGAACTGTGTGTAACGACAAGCAACCATGTATTCACCTGGGTACCCGATTACCCAAACGTACTCGTATCGATCAGACACGCAAGTAGATACACTTCGGGAAAACGGGAGGAGTATCTATGACCAACGTAGGTAGCCAATAGTAATATTTACGCATCGATCAATACTTTGTCTACTGGTCTACTTGTTATCTCTAACCTGGGTTTTCGACTGCCCAGACTTTGACGGGCTTCTTGGTCAATTTCCGTGTGCGGTATACCGGCCTCACACGCATAAGTTATCATGCACACGATTGACCGTCCTCTGCGTTGGCAATTGTCCGCCAACACCCTAATATATTCTGATACTCGGGAAACCAGGAGGAGTAACTGTGACCAACGTAGGTAACAAACAAGAGTACCTATCAAACGAGCATAAAGCCATCAAGAAGAGTTACTTGACTTGTAACCTGAAGGTATCAATCGGCACCAGTGTTTTCTCTTGTTTGTCACGTGCTCTTCTAAAGTGTTCACCCTCCACGTGTAATTCTAGCGGGTCCTTCGGGAATTTCCCCGATATTTCTATCGAACGTATTCAATGGGGAACTTTCCCCGTATGTGCCAACGCTCCACCGGCAGCTCTCTCGGTTTGTACGGCTGCTACTGCGGGAATCTACTCGGCTTGTATCTTTTGCGGCCACCCGAATTTTCACGTCTCCGACAACCTGCTGGTATTCGTGAGGAGTAACTATGACCGAACTAGGTAGCCAACAAGTATCTTTCTCGGCCTGCTTGCATCTGTCATATTCTTTAGTATCCGATCACCCAGACTCTCACATGTCTGTAACTTCCTTGGACTGCACTTATTCCTCTCATCGTAGGTCACCTAGAGCTCTGACCAACGGTAATGCACCAACTCTCGTTTCTCAGACTCGATTCTCTCACAGGCACCTGAGGTAAGTGTCACCACGTTACCTCTATGTTTCACACAGACCTGTATTATTATAATCACTTTCTCTGAAGCAATTGTACTCTGTCTCTTATACACTGGAACGAACCACTGGGAAATCTTTTGAGGAAGTCATCGAAAAGAGATTATGTAGTTAGATCTACAAGAAGAAATTAGTAGACGCCTCGCGGGGAAACCGCGAGCCAAGATATTGCAACTAGACACACAAGTGAATAGATTTCTGGAAAACGAGAGGAGTAAGTGTGACCGACATAAGTAGCCAACAAGAAGATTTACCGAAAGATCGTAAGACAATAAAGAAGACATACTGCGGGGACAACGCAAGTACAGATATTACGTTTAGTAACTCAAGTAAAGATACGCGGGGAAACCGCGACCTAAGACATTGCGATCAGACACGCAAATCAACAGATTGCTGGTAAACGAGAGGAGTAAGTATGACCACGCTAGGTAGCCAAGTATAGATATTTACGGAAAACCGTTAATAGAAAAGAATATGCGGAGACGCCCACAATTGATCAGGTTTTTGGCACCAAAGGGAACTTTCCCTGTATCGAACGCACCAATGGGGTCACCCTCCCCGTATTTATCGAATGTATTCATGTTTTCCAGTATTTGTCAACGGCTTCTCCGGTAGCTCTCAGTCTGTTTCCAACGGCTTCACGGGGCCGCCCTCCCCGTCTTTTAACCAACGTGTACACTGGGGAATTCTTCCCGTAAATTGTCTCAACGGTCGCCATAATCTGTCTCGGTATAACGTGCGGTTGCTCGGGCTTTACCCGATCTCTATTTCTCACGGCCACCGACGGGGTCACGCATCCGACAACCTGCTGGTATTCACGAGGAGTAACTATGATCGATTTAGGTAGCCAACCAGAATATTTTTCGGCCACCAGAACTCCCACGGTCTGCACGGTCGGGGATTTTTCCCAGTCTATCTCTCTGTCAGCCGCCGAGGCCTCTCTCGATATATGCGTCGGTCCCTTCTGGGAGTCACTCAGTCTGTATCACTCACGGCCACCAACGGGGTCACCATCTTCCCCGTATTTCCGAACAGAACTGTCATTCATTCAATTATATCTCACGATCGGACTTTCTCTGTCAGCCTGTTGACTCTTACGATCAGGGCACGGTCCGTCTTGCGATCGACGGCAGAGGGGCCCACCCCACCAGATCAGCGAAAAGCAGCACCAGCCTGACCGCGAGAGCGGCTGTCACTAGAGGTCGTATTTATATGGCAACACTCAACGATCCCTGGAGCGGTACGAGAACCACTCTACGTATGAAGCAGTACGAACCACTGCTCCACATATATAGCGATGCACCGCATGTCAGGCTATATTCAAGCTAATTCATGCGTCTGCAAGCTATGCGCTCAATTAAAAACCGCCGATCGGTCTTCCTTCCTATACGCAACACTGTAAAAAAAGACGTAAAATAACACTATGGCGAGCCGATTATTTAAATAAATCATTCATTCAAACCTTGTGGCCTGTCCGCCACATAAGTACAGAAATGTTCAAAAATATTCTACTCAACGAACAGACGAGTGCTGAAAGTGTGCTCATTTTAATGAACACAGCTAATTACTGCGTTTAAATGCAGTTGCCGAGCAAGTGATCTGAATAATTTTACGAGTAACGTCCCATTTAGACAAAATTTGTGCAAGTACTAAGTAGGAGTTATATACGTTGTGCGGAACGAATGGAATCATGTCAACCAGTTTTTTTAGCTCTCACTTACAGTAGGCCTCATGGCCTAATTTTAATAACGTGAAAGCACGTGCGTGTGCACGCTGATATTGAAGGTTGTTTGTTTATACGTACGGACTGGACGCGGGCTGCTATTAAATTAACGGATGCGTGATAAATACCGCGAATCTATCACGCGTTCGTCAGACGCGTACGGGTTACGGCAATATTCGTCAGACGCGTACGAGCTGCGACGATAAGGCTTGTGAATTTATGAATCCGAAATTATAAGAAAAAATAATTTTACATCGGCCGAGGAGGCACCCCTCAGCCCTTGGCGCCATGGAGCAGTTGATCCACTTCGCTCGGGGGCGCTAAGCCACTGGCCGGATTCCTTCGTGTTGCTCTTATACAATCCACATGATTATATGCTTTAAGTCTTGGACTGATTCTCCGTCACTGCGCACGTCCACTATTACTTACCTCGCTGACTCCCCTCTTTCGGCCTCGATGGTTGGCCTCTTGATTTGTTCGGCCTTTTCCCCGAGCGAGCGCGCCTTCTGTGTTATCCCAAGTTCGAACCGGCCTAATTGGGCCACCGCACCTTATGGACTACTTCAGGGCATAGGCGCCGGAATGTATCTAAGTTACACGGCTAAAGCCATGCCACTTTAAATATGACACGGCTCACAATGCTATGGGCCGTGCCACTTTTTGTGAGAAATATTTCTGAAATTAGGCATTCATCTTTCTGCAGAGACGTGGACACTGTCAAGAAGCTCATTGCATTCGCTATTCTACGGAAGCCCAACGGTGACATACGATTATTTTTATTTATCTAGTGCGCACTAGATAATATCTAGTGCGCACTATATAGTTTTTCTAGTGCCCACTAGATAGAATCTAGATAGTTTTCTAGTGCGCACTAGATAAATCTATGCAAAATAACTGACATAAATCAATGCCAAGATTAGACTTGTGAAAATCTCCTTTTAAGCTTAGAAAACAATAATAATGATATAATAAACAAATAGTGAAGGTTATAAGCTTACTACATTTTAAGCTTATAACTTTCAGTATTTGCATATTGCGGCATTTACTTGGTAACAAATAGAAGGTTTAAGGGTTGACGCCAATGAAAATTGTCTGCTGTACGACTTTCGAGCTTCGTGTCCCTCGTTCCAGCGGAGCTCTTTATTGAGCCACATGCAGAGTTTATGGAGTAGCCATGTGTTCATACTCCACAATATAACTGCACTTCAATAATGCCATACCTAAAAAGTGTTTACAAGTGCTCACAGGCAACTTTGGCCGAGCGCTTTGTACAAGGTTACAAGACTGGCTTTAAGTAGATTAAAGCCTGCGACAAAGACATGGAACATGACGCCACCATGCCATGTCTCACCACTAGTACAAATAAAATAATGATAATAGGACTGTGGGAAGGATACAATATTATTGCTATATATGTACGAAGCACAATGGGACCAGATTTCGGAGCCACTAAATTGTTTTCTAAGCTTAAAAAGAGATTTTGACCAAGATATTCTTGGCATTGATTTATGTCGACCATATTGCATAGATTTATCAAGTGCGCACTAGATATTATCTAATGCGCACTAGAAAATTATCTAGTGCGCACTAGATAGTTTTCTAGTGCGCACTATAAACTAGCTAGTGCCCGCTAGATACTATCTAGTGCGCACTAGATAAATAAAAATAATCGTATGTCACCGTTGGGCTTCCGTACTATTCAATCACTCTATGTTAATTTTCAATAGTGATCTTGTTTGCCTCTAGAGCTGCTTAGCGGCTGAGGCAGTCGTAGACTACGGCTGTCTCCGCTTCTAAGCCTAAGCAGGTCCGTAGAGTTCCTGAGTAACAATTAAGCGGTCGAATGTTCATTCAACAACAGCTGCGGAGACTGTCGTAGAGCCTGAGACTTGAGGTTCTACCCGTTATAGTTATTCACGAGCGCGATAGCCACTACAGGCCTGAGTGACCTGTTTAGCGTTTACAGCGGCTGCAGTTGAGTCAACAACTTACAGGCCATAGCAGTGGTTCCCAGACGGCGAGCAACTCAAAAAAGGCTGGTGGGCGTTTTCGCCCGCAGGCAGCGGGCGTGGGAACCACTGGGCTATAGCCTACGTTATACAAGATCATGGGCTAGTAAGTTCATCTTGCACTCGCGGCTCACAAGACTTTTCTTGGTATCCCACAATAATATGCGTTTTTATCGTCATTTCAAAGCCTAGGTTAAGGAATGTAATTGTAATTACATGTATGTCTAGCGATCCACCTAACAAGAGACTGCATGAGGCAAGCCACGTTGATGACTTTTAGCGTGGCAAAAGAGAAAGTACAGACTCTAAAGAGCTCAGCGTCACAATCTTCTCTGTTGCCACAGAACGGTAATATTCTTAGGTTTCATTCTTGTTAAGATAATTTGTATACGAAACTGCTACTCTACTATTGATTCAATATTTGATTGTTAATTTAGTTAATTGGTTACGATCCCATTCCTATGTCTATGTGTAGCATGTGTATATGTATACGTATATATATAAATATAATATAGATATGTATGTATGTGTTTGTATGTATTTTTATATGTTCAGCTTTGACAACCATTATTTTCTATTAATGGACACTTTGACATTGATCTTAATTAATTAATTCAGTTGCAAGTGACTTCGTATTTCTCAACGACTATAGGAGAAATATTTTTGGTCATTTTCAGTTATAAACTTTCTCCAATTTCTAAATTTTTGAAATTTAGAAAAAATAAACTTATCTTTTTGTGGGCTAGTTAAACAAATTACGAAAGCTAATTGTCAATTTTGGGGCTGAGTTCCCCTCCCACCCCCTCGTAAATCCTCTGAGGCTCGGCCTGAGCCGTGCCACTCTCAGAATTATTCCGGCGCCTATGCTTCAGGGCTGTAGGTTGAATCTATTATTTTCTCTGTATGCATGTTTGTATGTTGAAGACCAGAAGGTTTGTTTTAAGGAGAGGTTTACCTTACTGAGAACCTTGCAAGGAAACCTCAACCTAGACGAGTATTATAAGATCAGGTTTGTAAGGCTACAAAATTTGACCCAGAAAGTCAACCTACATGTCGTTGAAATGACCAAAGATTTAGCCAAAAGAGGTAACTTTGTGGGTCCCATCATTTGTCATAGCAAAGTTCGTGTCTGAACTGCAAATAAAAAGCTTCGTCGCGGTATGAGTGAAAAGTTGGATTAATTAAGTCAATTATTTGTTCGTTTATACTAAATAAGTACTTTCTTTTGGGATATCAGCTGCGTCGTCTTCGCCAAATTCACGAACTTGAACAGAATGGAAGGAACAAGTTCTTCTGGATGTCAGTTGAAACGAATGAAATTCTGGATCATTGTTTTGATGCAAACTGTCTTTCTGCTGCATTCGATCAATGCTCAGTGTAAGTACAAACCTAAAGATGCTGTAGCGAAAAACTATGCGTGCAAATATTATAATTATAAGTTCTTTTAGTTACAAGCCAAACAGATCACATTAAACGTTGCTTTAAAAAGGATGAACATTTCAACATCTGCTGTTGTTGTAAATTCATGAACTCAAGTGATTGAAAAACCTTGGATATTATATTTTATATTTTGATATAATTGAAACGAACAGGGAACTCCTATTGGAGAAGCAGATATCTAATGCCTATTAGGCCTAGTCTATGCGGGACTGTCCTAGACTAGTAGAAAGTCTACAAAAAATTAATTTTTCTTGATTTGAGTGCCATAAATTGGACAAAAACGTTGCCAAAATTGCTTTCTTTCCAATATTTCTCTTTCGATAATAAGAAGAGCAAGGTCGCTGAGACAAAATAGTAATCATGGGCGCCTATTAGCTGTTGTTATTTTTGTTGCATAAGTTAAAATAACCAAAATATCAAAACTGTATAGTTAGTTAATTATAAGTTACTGTGTTAAATAACTCTATAAACTACAGACCTATTATTTTAAATCTTTTGCATCTAAATAAAATAATAGCAGCAATTATTATTGAATGCCAATAAGTAGGCCCAATAATACTGTTTCAGATACTATTACACTTGAGCTGGAACCGAATCTATATGATTTTATAAGGAAACGACGTCTCACTAGGCCTAATATGATAGATGTCATTGTGTTATGAGTATTCTGTCGCCCCTAACGGGCTCTCAGTGATCACTGATCAGTGGAGACTGAGGGCGCCAAGAGCATACTTGACAACCTGTTTGCAATGAGGATATCTTGAGGGCGCCACAATAAAATCTGATTAACTTAGTGGGGATGAACTAGTTTGCATCATAATCAAAAACAGATTGATAGTTTTAATCCCCATTTTGACGCCCCCTTCTATTGACGCACGGGGGCACATGTCCCTCTCCTTGCCTCCTCTAGTTACGCTTCTGCACAGCTCGCATACCACCATCCTCTGATTCACCGCCTACCTCAAACCTTTCAAATCAGGCCGATGTTTTTGAACGATCAACCGTCCTGTCGCTGGCTGTCCGGTGTCTCCTGCTCGACTTCTACGTATATACATATATACAGCGAATGCCGTCTGATCCGTCCTGACCCGTACTTAGCCTCTCTGGCTTTCCTGGCTTCGTCCCTTCCCAGCTGTTGCGTCCCTTCGTCTGTCAACCCTTTCATTTGCACGCGCCATCCTCGGTCTGTCCTTTGCATATCTCCTTTCATCTGCCATTTTCATTTATCGCTGGATAGACTTCCTACAAAACTCTTCACACCCCAATCTGTTTCCTGTATGTTTGTGTTTCTATCTCTGTTCAGCAGCTTCGAAAAGCTTTGCCTATCCTACAACTCAAAGTTCATAGTAGCACATTAAAGGCCTGCATAAAAGAATATTCAACTAAAACTTAGCATTTTTATCGTTCGCAGGAACAAACAATAGGCCGTCATAATAAATACTATTTCATTAACTAACATAATCTTTTACGTTAAAATAAACTATTATCATCGCCGGACATCCTCCACAAGAAACGTACGAGTTTTCTTGAAGAAGAAAATCACATAAATGTATAGGCCTACCTATTGCAGCAATTATTGCCAACTTACGTACAGTTTCACATGACGCCCGATGAGCGCTTTGTGAGTTTCTAGTTGTAGTCTTAACTTTGGGAGTTACTAGCTGTAATATCTTAGCTAGACTTTGTCCAAGAGTAACTGAAAACCTAAGCAACGGGCGTCAGCGTATGCATATACAGCCGACGTCAGATGTAGCAAATCGGTTTGTCCGTGAACCGACTTTGAAGCCAAATGCTCTTTTCAAAATGAAAAGGGCATTTGGCACCATGAGATATTATTTTTCCAGCATGCAATTATCCAACGAAGAAGGAATGCGGTCAACAAGGCAACCGTTACTATATTGAGTCTAAGTGCGTAGCAGACCCACGATGCTGTTGGAATAAGAACAACATTCCCAACTGCTACTTCAAAGGTGCATAAAAATCAGACTAATTCATTCATTTTGATGCATAATATTTTTTGACATTGTGAGCAATATTTAATACTTAACTTGGGACGCGCAATAGTCCATTGATTAGCATGCTGTGCGGCATTGGCAAAGCAGAAATGAGAGGTTCAAATCTGTCTCACAACAAAAAGCCACTTTAAAATTTTTTTCAATAGTGCCCGTTGTGAAACGATTAAACGATTGCAATGACCGCGAACCGTCTGTGTTATAATAAGACGATTGAGTCAGGAAACGAAGTCACCGAGATTCGATAAGATGCTTTCAATTCTCTTCTCTTCCATAATTACATAGGCAAAGCAAAAAGCCATTATCGTCTTCTTCTTCCTCTTCGTCCTCCCTCTCCTTCCTCTCCTCTTCTTGATCTATTATTCGTCTTCTATTTATGCTTGGGAAACACGTCTTTGTACGTGGCACAATGCTTTGATCATAATTTAAATACAATGCTTTGATCATAATTAATACAATGCTTTGATCATAATTGATACAATGCTTTGATCATTTATTAATGCATGCACTACTGGTTCCTCCACCATCACCTGTCTCAGGCTCCTTTATCCATCACCTCTCGGGCTTTCCATTCTTAACTTAAGTCTCACCTTTTCAAGAACTTTAACCCAGACTCACTTGATCGTCCACCTTCCGGGATCTAATCCTAGAACCAAAACGACACCCGTTTTAATAGCTAATCCGACTCCTTTGACCCTCTGGAAACAGAACTTTGACCTTCCACAGACTCTCCTTAGGACAACCTTTATGATTCTACGCAACGCTCGTGAATAAGCTGATGCCTTGCGTTTGGCTTTCAACAAGTTTGGAGATTACGATTACTAATAGCCGCAGAGCCGTCTGATCTAATGCGTGAATTGAATAGTTAACTGTGTTAAGACCCATCGGTCAAAAATGGGCTTTATGCGAAACGTTTGTAATTCCATTAAAAAGTATGCTTATTTGCAATTTTAATAGTTTGCTGCAACTTTATTCGTTTAATATAAAGTTCACATATAATCAAGCCTAATAACGGTGAGTAGGTATATAATCTCATCGAGCTGCAATGATATCATTATTAACGGTTGCAAAAAATTGGACCTAAATCACTATATCTGATTATAAAACACAGGCAACGAATAAAATATATTTTGAAACGATAAAGTAGACATAGGCTAATTGTTTTATCTTCAATGCCTCAAATGAAAAATTGATTTTCTTTAACTTTTATCGTAAAGGAGGGGGTCGTCATCTACTTAGCTTGATCCCCTTATCCAGTCACATTCCTTGCATATACATCTAGTCTAGCTAGAATCACTTTTGCGATAACGAATAAACGTAATCATCAAAGTTTTCATGTTTTTCACATGTAGGTGTTATTGAGAAGCATCTGTGTATGATTGAACCAGTCGATCGTATTGACTGTGGTGATCCATCGACTCAACCCATGGATTGTTTCAACCGCGGATGTTGCTGGAATGCTACGGTACGCGCCAAATGGCGCTTCCGTCCGAAAGAGAGCGTGTGTACCACCATGTAGACTACACAAACAAATGACGGAACAGAACTAGTAATCTTCCCTTCTGGGTTCGCCATTTCACATCATCTATTTACCCGCAGATCTTAGAATTCTTGTACTGACATATTTCTCATAGTCTGGTGAAAAATAAATTATCTGAAATTGAAGTTCATCAGTCTATCTAACAAAATACTTTGCTTAAAATGACACCGAAATGCGCCTCTGAAAAGTTCCGTGAGAGACACTGTATAAATTCTAAAATACGATTGATATACTGTTTCTGAAACGCGTCCTTTAAGTAAGACTCTGTTTGATTAAGGCGCGATATAAATGTTAGTTGTATTGTATTGTATAGTTATTCAACTTCTTATTCACATACACTGTGGAATGTTGACAGTGGTGTAGCCAAAGTTAAAATGAAACCCTGGCAGCTGCCCAACTAAGAATTAATCAGAATATTGATAATCTAAAATAGGAGTTGGTAGATGTAATTTTATTATTTTGAAAGTGGCAAGTTAGCAACTATACTTCTCCTCAATCATTGACTATTGCTGTCAAAATCTTGCTACGCAGAAATACTAGGCTATTCACATTGCTGCATCATAAACAAATAGGGCCTACGCAAACTGTAGTCAATCTACAGCCCGTCAAGATAGTTGATACACGTAGGCCATACATAGTCTAGAGACCGCCAAGGGGCAACATCCTGCGACTAACTAAATAGACTTAGAGAATGCCAGTTTTGGAGAGATAGTAGTTGCAGCTGCAGCCTGCAACTAGTTATCCAATTATTTAAATCTCACCGTATCGATTAATACAATTTGATATTAGCTGTTTCATGTTCCTGATTGAAGCAATGATAAGAATCATAAGATAAAGATGAATTTGATAGTTCTTACTCTAAGTTTAAGCAGCAAGCGCCGTGTCTTCTCGTTTTATCAGACAGTTCAAAAGCTCAGCTTATGAGTAACGTTGTGATGAGTTAATCCGTAAATGAAAGACCACTCTGTGGGACCGAAACTGCATGGTCCATGTCTCCATGGCTGTAAAAATAATTGACAAATAGTCTACGCATCACTGCAACCAACTTCATATGCCGTGGATCATTAAGGTAGCCTACTGGAGAACCCGATATATGGAAACACTGAAGGAGATGAAGAAGGATGCAGGAGAGGACATGAGAGCCACACAGAGGGAGGACAAGACGGCGAAAGGCAAGGAAGAGTGGTTGCGCTAAATTCTCCTAGATAAGGTATTTCAACACTGCTAGGCCTATCCGATAGTTACAAGGGGCTTCATCACGTATGATTTCATATCTTGGCCTTGGGCTCAAAGGTAATTAATGCCACTGCAGTGCAGTATGTGATTTGTGATACCTGGTCTACGATCATCGCATATATATATAATATATTACTATGTATATACGATAAGTCTGCAATATGCCGATATATGCGATGAAGTGTGAGGGACCCCTCCACACAAAAGTATCTCAACGGATTTGGACAAATCCCATAAGTCACACAGGCTGCGTATGAATCAATGAAAAACTCAAATTATAGTTTTAAAATGTCTTGAAATTCCGGGCTAGACGCAACTTGGGCACAGAAAGCTGCAGCCCGGGCATTGCCCTTAATTGCCCGGGCATGGTTACGCCACTGAATGTTGACCTACTGTATTGGGAACGCCACTCTTATATCATGCGGTTATCAATGATACATTTATGTATGTTTTGTTGGACAATTGTCATTCGTTTTGACGTCTAATGTGTGTCAGTATGCGTTTTTAGTTTGAGTTCTCTTCCCAACGGTTGTATTATGTTAACTGCTTTTGTACGCTTCTCATCGGAGTCTCCAGCCACTCATCCCATCATATGAGGTTTGAGGATACTACCTGGATAGTCTGGGATTTAGCAGAGCTGTATTGCAACCCAGCGCATCCACAGGACCACAGGTTGCGGATAGACCAGTAGAATGCCAAACAGGAAGACTGGTAGCTGCGAAATTCGCGTGGTCTGACGACGAATGAGCAGTCGCGGACCAACAGCGGCAACTCCACCAGGGTTCATCAGGGCCCGCAGCGATGCTATCATCTACCTGTGGGAGGCAAATGCGTTCACGTACATACAGATATATATATATGCTTCATAGTTCCGTCCAAGACTGTTGCATTGAGCTGAGGTAATTCTCAGTCTTCAGTAGATATGGCATTGAAGTATCGATTCATAAGCTTATACATATAGTGTCTATGCAGTGATTTAACCCTTTTAAGACCAGTTGTACTGTATCCTATCATTAAGGAGCTATATATTCCACGCTAACGCATTTCTGAATCTCTTCACTCTGCAACATACAATGTCATGAATTACGCATGGATGTCATTCGATTGCGAAAACACAAACCACGTCTGGTGCTGATCAAGTTCGGTTGTAGGAGAATGAGCGACCTTCATAGTCTGTCTTGCCAGTATCAGTTAGTTCCGACTAAGAATGTCCAGGATTGTCCAGTAACTCCTAAGCCCTAACCATGGTTATACACCTGGGCAACAACACTCACTTTTGTGCGCAACACAATGGTTGACTGAAAATGTAAGAGGAAAATACAAAAGCGGTTTAAAACAGCAAATGATAAGCGAATTGTAGGGTGATTTTCATCAGCACACAATCCATAAGATATCGATTGGCCACATAGGAATTAAAATCATCGTTTGCCAGTGTTTTATCACTCTATTAGTCACCAGCCATTGGTAGGACAATACAAAAATATGAAAACAAGCATTACAAAATCTGAATTGAATCACTTATGGTTTGAGAAAAGCACACTGAAAACCCGACAAAATCAGGCATTTATGAACTTAAAACTGTTCCTTTTGGATCTCGAAAAAGATTTTAGCATCATTTTCAGATCGAGAGTAGCCTACCTCTGAATGGTTTTCTTGAAGACGTATGCCTATAATATATAATGTGCAATTACTTGTAATGATGAATAATGCCACGTCAACTATTAAATCCAGTGATCATCTGGAGATATGTTTATGATGTCTGATGCGATTGCGTGGTTTGTGGTGTTTTATCAATTAGTCTAAGTGCAATCGATTCAGTTGACGAATACCTGAAGCGTATCAGCTGCTGCGACAGAGGAAGCATCGCCTGACTGTGACCATAACAACGCATCAGTAACTCAATGATGTTTGGTTACTTTGGCGGACCATCCACAATGGAACATGTTTATTTCGTGACTTGAAATTGAATACTGCCTTTGTAATATATACACGCCAGGTGGGAGGCAATTGAATCGACTAAGTTCAAAGCCATTTGCAACACGTAAACTTGGCTATTCAAATGTTGTCTACCTATGACACTGCGCCGACGCAGGAGTTGAGCCGTACGCCCAGGAGGACGATCATACACATTCTGTTCAACGGAATGACTCATCATCGCAAGCGAATGGCTGCTGAGACAGAACTGGAACCCTTTATTTAGCTCGCCATCGTTCATTGCTAACGACTGCCTAACGTGGACGAGAGCGAAGAATAAGTTCTGTCAACTTTACGTCGAACTGCAGCGCTTCAGCATCAGCGAGTCAGGCAGAGTCTTACGGCATCATCTGAGGACTATATATAGGCTGGTCATCATTTGTGCCTAAAGCATAGCATTTAGTCGTACATTTTTATATTTATAACAATAACTCCCTTCCTAGAATTCCCTCTCAGTCATTCCTCCCTCATCTTAAGACTGTTTTGTTTGACCGCGCTGGGGTTGGGAGCGCCTCTGAGTAGAGTCTCCTTGAAGAGGCGCTATACACAAATTCTCGTAATGAATGAATGAAGTGAATAAAGACAATGCACATAAATGATAATGATGATGCTGGTGCTGCTGTTACTGATAATTAACGATGACGTTAATAACGATGAATAAATAAATAGAGCAATGTATGAACCATTTATTATATTTTGTCGATAACTTCTTTTCTACTGATTTTGTACATTATACCAAATGCCTTGTTAACATCACTTCGAACTAGTTTCTATATTTCGTATTTTATTGTCTTCTTTTTTCAATCAACTTGACTCGTATTACTCAAATCAGACATTTTCTTATTGATGATGATAATTTAGAAACTTTTAAATGTCCATTGTGATAATAATCAATGGTAGGTTCTATATAAACTGTCGATGTGCAAATCACATTTATATAGTGAATCCGGTCAGAAGTCGATGATTTATGGAAATCGAAGTATAGTAGGGAACAGATAAGAAAAAATGATTCAGGCAAAAATATTTTGACTCAGGTCTAAACGTTAGCACACACTCTGCAGAGCGAAGGTTTGTTTGTTGGTCGCATAAGAATTCAAAAGAGTACATATCCACAAGGAGCTTTCATTATCCTCACTTAGTAGACCTATGAATCGGCAAAACCTTTTGGATCATTGATGATGGGAGTTATCTGCCAAAAGGCAGGTCCACTACTACTCCACAGGATTCATGGCATGGGGGGATTAGGTGAGTGAGGTGGTCTCCCGTTGCCCTCGTCATAGACAATGATGGAGAGCAACTTGTCCAAGGTCGCTACGCAATGACTTGAGGGGGGTCGAACCTGCGATCCTTCAATTGCAAGGCACAGAACATAAGCCTACATATGTACCGCTACGCCACCGCTGCGCATATTTTGGACCATTAGCTACGTCAAAAAAAATATTCGCCCCAACGGGTCGCGATGTTCATCGATATATTTTCAACTTTGGAGTTGTATTTCTGGCGATGTTCAAAGTATTTCATTCCTGTTCAGTATAAATTATATTCCCTAAGTTAGCGTTTGTAATGCCAATATGAGATGACTTTCACAAGCTGCCCAATAATAATACAATTATTTGTCTGAACTGCAGAAAGAAAATGCCATCGCAGTCTAAATGAAAAGTTGGATTAATTAAGTCAATTATTTGTTCGTTTATACTAAATAAGTACTTTCTTTTGGGATATCAGCTGCGTCGTCTTCGCCAAATTCACGAACTTGAACAGAATGGAAGGAACAAGTTTTTCTGGATGTCAGTTGAAACGAATGAAATTCTGGATCATTGTTTTGATGCAAACTGTCTTTCTGCTGCATTCGATCAATGCTCAGTGTAAGTACAAACCTAAAGATGCTGTAGCGAAAAACTATGCGTGCAAATATTATAATTATAAGTTCTTTTAGTTACAAGCCAAACAGATCAAATTGAACGTTGCTTTAAAAAGGATGAACATTTCAACATCTGCTCCTTGTGGATATATATATATATGTATATATAAACGTATACACATATACATTATACAATATATACATGTTGCATTATAAATATCCATATTGATATGTATACTTAGCTTATTTTATACTAGCTTAAGGAATTTTGTATTTCTCCTTCCTCTTTCTCCTCCTCCTCCTCCTCCTCCTCCTCTTTCTTTCTTCTGTTCCTACTGTTGAAACTCCTCTGCCTTTTCCTCATTCTTTACCTCTTCCTCCTGCTGCTCCTTCTTTTTCCTCCTGTTCTTCCTCTTGCTCAATTTTCCCCCCTTTTACCCTCCTCTTCCTTCGATTTCATCCGCAGTCTCGTCCTTCTCTTCATCTTCATCCTCCTGCTTCTCCATATTTTACTGCCACTCTTCCGCTCATCCTCTCTATCATCCTCCTCTCCCCTCCTTCTCCTGTTTCCGTCCTACTTTTCTTTCTCCTTCTGCTTCTGCTCCTGCCCTTTTTGCTGCCTCTCCTCTCCCTCCTGCTTCTCTTCCAACTCCTCTTCCTCATCTTCCCCGACTCCTTCTGCTTCCGGTATCCTCTTTTTCCTCTTCCTCCTGGTTGTGCCGCCACCGCTTCCACCACGGCTGCTATCACTGATGTTGTATTTATGTATGCATTTACTAGGTGATATACTCGACGTTCGCCCGGGTTGAGACAGGTTTTGGCCACTGGAGAGGAGGAAGACGGTGGCCGAGGGTTCACCAACCCCTCTACTGGGTGTCCGAGGTGTTCCCCGAGCGAATGGCGAAGGTTTCGAGTGAATAGCTGTAAAAGTGTGCAAATGCATAAACGGACAGAGAACAGAAAACGATGCGTACAGAGTGTTATCACTAACTTTAACTTAAAACTCCATACAATATTCCAAGCCGAAATATTTTTGCGAACTCTTCACCATCCAGTCAACCAGCTCTACCCGATCGTCCTCCTGCCTCGTCCTCACTCGACCCCCGATCACACCTCATCTCAAGTTCTCCAATCGCGCCATATCAAGCGCCGCACCTCGTCTCTGGAACTACCTTCCTCCTGAATTTCATGCCTTCTCGGTCCCTCCATCATCACTGTCCGTCATGCAACATCATCTGTCCCTAAAGCCCCTGTCCATCACACCCCGGGTTTTCCTTTGTAAACTTAAATATGACCTTTTCAGGAACTTCTACCGAGAGTTTTGTCATGCTGGTTTGTTGAATTGAGCTACCGTTAGATCCGAATTAGGTGTTTCCATGCTAGACAGGAACGACGCTGCGATGCTTGTGCGTACAAAGTGTGCAAGCAATTGCCAACTCTAGACCTGCTAAATATATCACCGAAGCCGTCCATTCGTAAAAGAAATAGGTGTGCTGACAGAAATCACGTGGACATGTACAGCAAAACTCGTAGGTCGGGGACCAACGTGTGTCGATCCTGGCGACTGAATAGGAAACTTTCCTTGGGGGTGTCCTGAAATAGGTTTATGACCCTGGAGACCTGGAAAACGGCTTGCGCGGGTTTCACGTGTTGTTCCCCGAGCCAGCGGTGAAGGCCTCAAGTGAATAGATCTAAAACTGTGCGAATGCATCGCTGCCAAAGACACACAGACAGAGATGTCTCTTTATTGATATAGATGTATCACGAGTATGACATCAGCATATACACGTAGACGCTATAATAGCTGGGTTTAGCTGGGATGTAACAAATCAGTGTGTCCACCCAGTTTCAGGTCAACTCTTTAAAAAATTCTCACCTTGGATATGATGCATTGTTTCCAGCATGCGAACCTTCGACGAAGACTAATTGCGGTCAGCAGGGCAACCCTTACTATACTCCGGCGAAGTGCGTAGCAGACACACGATGCTGCTGGAATGAAAAAAAGAATCCTAGCTGCTACTTTAAAGGTGCATAAACAGTAGTCTAATTCATTCATTTTAATTCAGAATATTTGGCTAATTTATATGCAGGGATACATGTATGAGTCACAGTCTTGCATTTACACATAGGCCTATATATGTAGGCTATAGTCTGGTTAGGGAAACGCGATAACCAAACGTATTCATCAAAGTTTTCATGTTTCTCACATTTAGATGGTGTTGAGTTGCCAGGGCCTCAGTGTTTGATTGAAGCGGTCGATCGTGTTGACTGTGGTAATCCATCGACTCAACCTATGGAATGTCTCGACCGAGGATGTTGCTGGAATGCCACGGTACGCGGCAAATGGTGTTACTATCCGAATACAAGTAAGTAGCCTATACCATGCATGCACCCAAACACTAATTGGTAGAGCGGAACTGTTGATTTTCCCTTCTGAGTTAGCCCGCCACTTCACCATCCATTTAGACCTACGCATCGATATATTAGGCCTACATCTTGTAGCAATATACATCTCATTGTCTGGTGAATAATAAATTATATGAAACTGTAGCTCATCCAGTTAGGGGTCGTCGATAAATGACGTCACGCGCCTAGGTAGGGAGAGGTCACCAAATTTGTGACGATGTGTGACGAAGGGAAGAAGGACAAAAGAAATGTGACATCACGTCATCACATAAAACGTAAAAAAGCGTAGATCTTCATTTTTGGATTGTTTACTTTCACGGTCGGTGTCAATTTCGAAGTTTTGGAAGTGATCGAAGCAGTCATTCTGTAGCACACAAGCAGGAATCAATCATACTGCCAAACCCAGGGCTGTTAATATCGCGATAAAGTATCGCGATACTTTGGTATCGGCGATCTTTTTGCAGTATCGCAGCGTGTATCGCGATAGTTTTATTTGGTCGGTATCGCGTATGTATCGCGATACTTTTTTAGCCAGTAATCGGTACGCGATACTTTTTTCACCGCACTTAAAATATTATAATATTATTTTCTCTTCCACTTGAAATATTTGCGATTAAGAAATGGTGAGCAATAAATAATCACGCTCAGAAAATTGTCTCTTGCTGCAATCTACGATCTATGGTGTGAATTTAAGGAATCTCTCTTCTTCTTTTGGTTCTCTGCCTTCAGGCAGGTTCATATGTCCAATGACGCCAATCCTCCCTGTGTTGAGCCTCTTCTTTCATTTTTCCGTATCCACCTTTCTCCATCATCCAGTCTAAAAGCATTGCTCTTAGTCTTCCTCTTGTTTTTTCCCTTCCATTCTCCCCTCTATGATGTTTTTAAGTAGTGAATCTCCACTCATTACGTGTCCCATCCATCTTCTCTGTCGTTCTTGAATTGTCTTTATCATTGATCTCTTTTCTTCTACCCTCCTCAATATTTCTTCATTGGTCTTTTGCTTTGTCCAGCTGATTCTTTCCATTCTTCAGAGTATTCTCCGTCTATTCTTACTTTTATTCTTTGTCTTTTATATAGGTTTCCAATGAGCCTTCTTTCCTTCCAATCCACTCCCATTCTTCTAAGTGCGCTCATTAGTCGTTTCCAGTCTACCTATCAAATGCCTTTTCATAGTCGACAAAGCATATATATATATATATATATACATATATATATATATATATATATATATATATGTCTTGTCCATGTTGTAAGCTTCTTTCTGTTACCACTCTTACAGCTGCAATTGCGTCCCTTGTTCCTCTTTCTTTCCTGAATCCGAATTGGTCCTCTCCTAGGCATTTGTCTGTTTCCGCTTTGTTTTGTAGTCTCCTTGCGACTATTCTTAGCAGTATCTTGGATGCATAGGTGAGCAGGCTTATGGTTCGATGTTCCTCGCATTTTGTTGCATTTATGTTCTTCTTGATCGGTATCAGGATGGGCTGCAGAAAGTCCTCAGGACATATACCCGTATCGTATTCAGCGCCTCTGAATAGGTTGTACTGTGAGAGGCACTTTATAAATTCGTGAATAGAATAGAATAGAATCGTATATGTCCTGGCATACTCTTGTTAGTTCTTCCTCTGCTTTTTCTCCCAAGTTTCTCAATATCTCTATCAGGATGTTGTCAACTCCTTCCACTTTGTTATTTTTCATGTCCTTTATTACTGCCCTAACCTCATCTCTCATCACCTCCGGTCCCATGTTGTCTTCATTTGTTTGTTCCTCTCTTATGTCCTCTGGGCTGTTATTTCCTGTATATGACTCCTCTACATATTCCTTCCATCTTCTTCTAATGTCCTCTGCGTCCTCTAGCATCCTTCCATCCCTGTCTCTTACATCATTGCATCCGCCATTGTATTGTCCTTTAGTCATTGCCTTGATCTTCCTGTACACCATGTCGTGTCTTCCAATTGCTGGTAGTGCTTGTAGTTCAGCACATTGTCTCTCCCACAATTCTTCTTTAGCTCTATCTGTTGTCCTTCTCAATTGATTGTTCAATCTTCTGTATTCTTTCCTTGCCTCCTCTGTTATCTGATGCTTCCATTTTCTTCTCTCTTCCATATCCTTTATCATCTCTGTCGTTATCCATTGTTTCCGCGGCCTTGATCCTATCCAATAGCCTATTGTCTTCTCTGTTTCTTCGGTGATAATCTTCTTCAATCCTTTCCATCATTCCTCTGCTGTTGCCTCATTATTCATTTCCTCCATCCTTTCTTCTATTTTTTCTGACAGTTCTTCACTTATCGTTTTCAGCTCTTCTCTGTTCCATTTCTGTCGTCTTTTTCTTTTCTTCTTGATGAATTTCGTCGCTAGCTGTGCTATCATTGCTACCAAGTTATGGTCTGAGTCCGCGTCTGCTCCTGGTAGTGCTTTGAGTTTTTAATGCTATTTCTATGTCTTTGCCTGACCATAATATAATCCAGTTGGTATCTTCCCTTGTCTCCCGGTGCCTTCCATGTATATGTCCGTCTCTTTTCTTGCTGGAACCACGTATTTGTTATTACAAGTTTGTGTCTCCTGCTGAATTCAATTAGCTTCTCACCTCTTTCATTTCTTCTTCCTAGTCCATACTTTCCTGTGGTCCTCTTCTTGTTCTCCTTCCCCTACTGTTGCATTCCAGTCTCCCATGACAATCACATAGTTGGTTCCCTTGGTTGCATCAAGTCTTCTCTCGATCTTGTCATATGTGTCATCCACCTCCTCATCATGTGCTGTCATTGGCATAATTATACACTTGCATAATTGTTATATCCACTGGATGTGCTTGTAGTTTCACTAGTATTGTTCTGTCCTCCTGTCGCTCCACTCTTATTACCTATCTGACTACTCTTACTGACATTCCACGTTCCCACTTTTATCTCCTCACTCTACTGTTGTTGCTATTGATGTAGATGGAGGAATTTTGTTGGATGACGACCGGGGGAGCCCTTTCTCCCTCTGCCGAACGCGACTCTTTCCAATAATTGGGTTGAGTCGTTCACGTTGTTGTCTGTATTTTCTTTTATCGTCATTTTACATTTGCCTCGGGATGTATAGGAAGGTGGTTTCCCGTTGCCTTCCTTTCAGTGTTTTTATGGAGACACCTTCTCTCTGCGTCGATGCTCTTCGCCGTCCGTCCTTCGGCTTCATCTGTAAATAGGGAAACAATCAGATATAATTATAGTGTTTTTCCATCTGCGCACATCCTTGAGTAGTAGAGTCAACCTATATTTAATACGGAACGTTGGCCAGGGCTCATCTCTTTTTCCTAGGCCCTTGAGCCGGCAATGGACGAATCACTGGGTCCTGGACACGGAGCCAGTGATATCGCAGGACTAGTCGTTTACTTCCCAGCTTACTGCTTGGTGACAGAGGCACGTGTGCGCAAATAACTTGCCCAAGGGTCGTTACACGAAGTCAACCGCATGCTACGTGAGCAAGCGCATTACCGATAGGCCATCGTGTAGCACGCTTGAGTATTTTTGAAAATAACAATTTTTATAATAAATGTAGTTATTCTGATTTTTCATGTAAAAATTATTATTGTAATTATACTGATCTTTTGATATGTGAAAATAATAAGTGTAATCATACTGCTTTATTGTATGTAAACTTATCATTGCAATTATAGGCCTACTCCGTTTTCTCTAGCACATGTTTTGTGTGAATAAACAGAAATTTGCTCGTCGAAAAGTATTGGTGAAAGTATTGGTATTGGTATTGCAATACTTTTAAGAAAAAGTATTGGTATTGCAATACTTTTTTGATGAAATATTGGTATTAGTATCGCAATACTTTTTTTCCATTTATTGTTAACAGCCCTGGCCAAATCCATCAGGCAATAGAGAGTCAATACACGTTGGCAACGTGAAGTAATGATCGTGAACGCAAACGAACTAATTGGAGAAAGTGCAGATTGGATAGACGAAGAAGAGCTGGATCTGAATGGAGTATTTATTGAACAGGACGATGAGATCCACGCTCTTCCTATTTTATTCCACGAAGGAGCATTTTGCTTCTCCGTGGGAGAATGTAGAACAAAACCTTGGATTGTTTCAATATATTGTTATTAAACATTATATTTATAAATGAAATGATTCTAATGACTCTTTTCATCTTATGGAATGCACAATGAGTGCCATAATTATTCTCTCTCCATTTTTATTTGTTCTGTACTGTGTAGTTTTAAGTATTCTAACAGTTATAAATAATTTTTGATAATTATTAGAAAATTTGCATGACATTCTGAACATCTGGTTTTCTCGGGGATCTAAGCTTTATGACGTCATAGTTTAGAGGTTATGCTTTCGTGACGACATGTGACGAGGGGGAGGGAGTCAAAATTGTAAAAAATGGCCTGACATCATATTTTATGGACGGCCCCTTATTCAACTTTTCGTTAACATAAACTGTGGAATGTTGACCTACTGCAGCGTTTCCCAGTCTTTTTGGCCGCCGAACCCTTTTGCTCTTCAGTTTTTTGGCGGAACCCCGGTCCAAAACTAAGCATTGTTCTGTTTTCGGTACAAACGCTTTAGAATGCAGACAATATAGGTTTAGGCTTAGATTAGATTCATAACAACACACAAAATCGATGACAATGACACATAAATTCTCTTCATATAAACTTATACACAAATGTTAGGAAACAGCCTCCTTAGGCCTATATATACGCAATTACGCAAAATGGCAAACTGGCAGTTTAGGCGACGCACTCTCGTCCGTATAATATGATATCATTGCCGTATTTTAAGCTCTATCTTAACTAGAGGGCGGACTGATTAAAATATTATGTCTAACTACAAGCTTGATAGATGAAATGATTTTAACTGGAAGGTTTTATATAATTAATGAAAAGAATTGATGAAAAACCGCCCTTTAATTAGAAGCGGAAATGATGATGAGATTTTAACTGGAAGGTGGAGTTCTGCCTAAATAGAAGCGGGAATCGTGAAAAGATTTCTGGGTATTTGGAAGCGGGAATGATGAAAAGATTCTGCCTAAGTGGAAGCGTGAATGATGAAAAGATTTCTGTTTAACTGGAAGCGGAAATAATGAAAAGAATCATGCAATCCAGTAAGGCGTGAAATGCGTCAACTATACTGCAAGTTCGCCTGAAAAATTCGTATAATTTTTAAAGATTGTTTCAAGCTTGATGAATGCTTTCCGTGGAACCCCTGTCTTCGCCTCACGGAACCCCTTGGTTCCGCGGAACACAGTTTGGGAAACGCTGACCTACTGCATAGTGCGCATAGTGAATGTCATTCTTATATTATATATGTTTAAATATATGTGTTGCTGGATAATTTTCTTTTGGTCGGACGCCAAATGTGACTTAGTATAGTTACGTTTTTAGTTTAAGTTCTCTCCCCTACAACCGTTGTTAATCTGCATGGGTTTCGTACCCTTCTCATCGGGATTTCCTGTCCGAACATGAACTCCAAATCCTATGAGATTTGAGGATACTATACCTGGATAGTGTCACACTCCACTTGAAAAGACCAAAAGACTCAATTAATTGATGCAGAGGGTTCTAAAGCGGTTACGATCTGCAAAGAATGTCTTCTTTCCCAGAATCCGATGAGCGCTTTCCACTGTAAAGCCATCCCGGACACGGCTAGCGTCGTATACGTAGGCATACCACATGCCATGTTCCCTGTGGGAATTGAGCTTCGTGTGTTATGAGCCTCGTCTGCAGTCGCTCCACTTACTCGGTGGTAAGTAATCCGCGAACCGGGAATGTATGTAGATAACCGGGGAAAACGTCTTGCCGATCGTGGTGAGAGCTTGTTATTTACTGTTTTTAATGGACCGCAGCGCTGTCACTGCGACATAAGTGCCTCTCACCCCGTTCTCATTGCGCCCAACAAGTCTTCACCACGCTCGAATCACGCTTGCCCTGCGTCCACTGCGTTTTCACCGTGATCAACCGAATCGCATTTGCGTGCAAACAACGCTTTTAATGCGCCTAAGCAACGCTCACAGCGCCTCAACGGAGCACCAATCACTTAAACTCCTAGTGCGACTTAATAACGCTCTGATCACGCACCAATTGCACTGGTCACGATCATATAAATACCGTTCTGAATTCTCGGCAAAATCACACAAAATTAATTTTTTATATGAATGCTTCGTGCCTTCATTGCATTAAGCTGCGTATGACCCACCATTCGTTCAGCAAATGCCGTGCTTTTAAGAACACAATGGCAACGATTATTTCTAAAAATATTCCACCAAATGGTTGGACATGAAGCCTAATATCATGGTGTCATATTATGACGTCGTCTTTGTACTATCGTACATTAGCTTGGCACTCCTCTAGTATCAACATTCAACAGGTATAATGGGATATGGCGTTGCGGTCCACTCTGAAGTCGTACCGAAGTGAGGGATATTTGTAACCAGATGCCATGGATGCCTTGTAACCGCCACTTAGGCCTACAGTCGTGGTTCAAGTTCTCTATTGTATCGGTTTTGTTTTGCTTGTGGATTCATCGAACATAACCGACGACAACCTCTGGAGGTTGAATAAGGATGCTTGATTGATCCTCCATGGCATCCATGCTCAGCTCAGGTATACATTTTTAAGGCGATCGTTTTGACTGTAGGTCTACAGAAATCGTCTTTCTTTCGAGAACCGTGCACGGACGAACCAGAAAATCTTGCT
>OY365809.1:31854201-31958052 GCA_959347315.1 Bimastos eiseni | reverse complement strand
CGACTTTCGACAACTACCGGTGACACCCGAGAGACAAACTTCCTTTTCCAGAACTTGTCGGCATTGATCCAACGTTTCAATGCGTTGGCTTTTCAGGGCACCATGTCAAGATTACAGTCCACTGACAAGCGGCGACCCAGATAGCATGATGACAGATCCGTTGGCAATGCCAATGATGAAAAATAATAATAATAATAACAATAATAATAATAATGACATAATAATAATAATAATAATAATAATAATAATAATCCAAGCAATTGTAAGAGAACCAAATTGCGTTGCAAAATGGTTCGATTTGCTGGCCTTCGGTGGAACTGTACTAGTGAAGCCAAGAAGAGGTGGACGAAAGCACAACATGACCAAGATGATTTTGTCCCGCATTACTGAATGGGGACTGCAGGGACCAGACCAGTCAACTAACGATGAATTGCCACTGACGTCAAGTCGTAAGCTCAAGTCCGCTAAATGCGACCACGCCAGGTATTTAGCCTCAACAGTTGCAAGCAAGCTGGAGGAAGGCAATTTCAAGGCAGCCATCCGTCTCATCTGCAGCGAGGATAAACCGGCACTGGACACACCTGAAACTCTGGCCGCGCTTAAGAAAAAGCACCCGCCTGCACCAGTGGACAGGAGAACCCCATGTGATCCAGACAGTTCCGATCGCTTCATCCCGCTTCAAGTTTCTAAAGAAGATGTCGCTAGGGCAATCTCCTCTTTCCCTGCGGGTTCGGCTGGTGGTCCAGATGGCATTACTCCACAACACTTAAAGGATCTGATGGCCTATGGAGTAGATGACAACATCGGGCAACATCTATCTGACCTTGTCGATCTGCTCCTAAAGGGAGGTCTATCCGAAGAGGTGAATGAGGTCATCTATGGGGCAAACCTTTTAGCCCTGAGCAAGAAGGACGGAGGCATAAGACCGATCGCCGTGGGCTACACATGGCGTCGTCTGGCGGCAAAGTGCGCTAATTCGCATGCGGTAACAAGGCTGTCTCAACTGCTCGCCCCCATTCAGCTTGGGGTAGGCATTCCAGGAGGCGCTGAGGCAGCTGTCCATGCGACACGTCGCTGGATTTCCACAATGCCTGAGGACAGCGTCCTAGTGAAGCTCGACTTCGCCAATGCCTTTAACACTCTGCGCAGAGATTGTCTTCTAGAGGCAGTTGCTAGAGAGATCCCAGAGCTCTACCACTTTGCTCACGCTGCCTATTCAAACCGTCCACTGTTGCGCTATGGTTCAAACACAATTCGATCCGAAGAAGGAACGCAGCAAGGCGATCCTTTGGGACCTCTGGAATTCTGTCTTGTGCTGCAACCGACTCTGATGAAGCTTCGTTCGGATCTGCGTATCGGATATCTGGATGACCTGACATTGGGAGGTAACAAGGAAACAGTGGCCGACGACGTTCAATTAATCGAGCAGGAATCAAAGAATCTGGGATTGCTATTGAACCGCAGCAAATGCGAAATCGCGTGTCACAACACCCAGATGCCGAACAATGACCCTGCGTTCCAAGAGTTCACGAGCATAGCCCTCGAGGACATGACCTTGTTGGGTGCACCTCTAATTTCAGGTCCAGCTGTGAACATGGTCGTTAATTCAAAGGCCAATGACCTCGAGAGGGCAATCGGAAGATTGTCCTTGCTTTATACACATGACGCTCTGGTTCTGCTAAGAAACAGTCTAAGTGTACCGAAGCTCTTGTACAGTCTGCGCACAGCCGTCTGCGCTGATTGCCCGGGCTTGGCTCGGTTTGATCAACTGCTGAGAGAAGGACTGTCAACCATTTTAAATGTGGACCTTGACGATGACCGCCGGCTCCAGGCTTCTTTGCCGGTGAGAGATGGTGGTCTGGGAGTTCGTTGTGCATCTACGCTGGCACTTTCTGCCTTTCTGGCTTCTGCTGCGAGTACAAGCGAACTCCAGGCATGCATCCTACCAACAGAGTCTGCTGAGGAACCATATGAACTTGCGAGTTCAGCACTCAACGCTTGGAAGACCCTGACAGATGCAGAACCACCAACAGGAGCAGCAAGTTATCGCCAGAAAGAATGGGACCTCCGATTCACAGACAAGGCATGGAAAGGTCTGCTGGATTCCAATAACAATCCATGCGACCGTGCTCGCCTGCTGGCCTCACGAGCACCTCATTCTGGAGACTGGATGCTAGCGCCCCCTGTGACTGCCCTAGGCCTGCGCCTCTCAAACGAGGATGTACGACTGGCAGCCGGGTTGAGGCTAGGAACGACGCTCTGCGAGCCACATTTGTGTCACCAATGTCAAGAGAGCGTCGACGCAAAAGGGCTCCATGGACTAATTTGTAGAAGAGGCAGCGGAAAACATCAACGACACAGCATGTTGAACGATGTCATCTGGAGAGCTCTTGGCAGGGCGAAGATTCCAGCGCAAAAGGAACCTCTCGGCTTGCTAAGAGAAGATGGAAAGCGACCGGACGGCGTCACGCTCATTCCTTGGACACGTGGTCGATGTCTGGCATGGGATGTGACAGTGCCCGACACCTACGCCAAGTCACATCTTGTCGACACATCTATCAGAGCTGGCGAAGCAGCCGAACGCGCAGCTAAGACGAAGAGGGCCAAGTATTCCACCATAACCAACACCCACGACTTCGTAGCCCTCTCCTTGGAATCCGGCGGCGCTTGGAGCAGTGAAGGACTGGAGTTCATCTCAAAGTTGGGTAGTCGAACGAGTGCTGCAACCCACGATCCAATGGAGACGTCATTTCTGTTCCAACGTATCTCAGTTGTCCTTCAGCGTGGGAACGCAGCCTGCTTCTTCGGGACATTGCCAACACTCACTTAGCTCATCATGGGCGATAACATAATAATAACAATAATAATAATTTGAAACTCCAAGCGATTGCTTAGCATAATAATAATAATAATAATAATAATGATAATAATAATAATAATAATAATAATAATACTAACAATAATAATAATAATAATAATAATAACAAATAATTAAATTTCATCCTGTATGGAACTTCACTAATACAAACGTCATTCATAATAATAATAATAATAATAATAATAATAATAATAATAATAATAATAGACCACAAAAGACGAGGCCTGACCCTCCGGACAATAAAATCTGTACATTAATAATCTCTAAGTCCCTGGGGAAATGAAGTACCTCAGGGCATAAAATAATAATAATAATAATAACATTTCCTTGGACACGTGGTCGATGTCTGGCATGGGATGTGACAGTCCCACTTTTAAATTAAAAATACTACGGATCGCGTTATCGTCAACGTTGGATTTTTATATCTTCTAACGGAATATCGTGTCGTGACCCGATGGATTTTTTCAACTACAGCTTATCAGCTAAGTCTACAACAATATTGGTTTTTCAAACTTTATTTTCAACACCAACATTGGCCGCACTTTTGAATAATTACGCCGATGGCCGTGTGCCATGTTTAAAGACCGACTGCGTCACAGTCGTCAATGGCAACGCAACGTTTATTTTTTAAATGGCGGCGCAACTGTAAACAAACTGAACTGAATCTCTAGAAATCAGACCAAAAGGTTAAAACAATATCACTGTTTCCCAAATTCTCAAATGAATCAAATTCACAAGTGAACACATCGCACAATCACTAAGATTCACCGACCCTGTTAGGGACATTTGAACTTAAACAGAAGAAGGCACAAGGGACATGCAATGTATGTCATTCAGTTCGCCAACTCCATAACAAGGACGGCATGGTCCACCAACACGGGCCCAGGGCCAATCCATGTCCGGGTTCGAATAAGCCGCCATTATCTTCAGGATTCCCTTTGGCACCTTTTGGCTCGGTGACCGTCGCGACAAATGCGAATCCCAAACAAATCACGACTGACGAAGAACGGACGACCGATGCCCCACTGATTCGGACCCGAGACCTGTCAGGTCAATGCGACACCCTTGCCTCTCACGAGGTCTTCTCAGGCATTTTCCCAAGGGAGCTAGATCAGGAGCTGGCCGCCTTCTAACCGACATTATGGAGTCCATTTTGGCGGACCCTGCGAACCTCGCAGGATGGCGGCGCCTCCTCGCCTTTGGTGCGGGAACTTTGGAAACTCCTTTGAGGGGCGGCCGACGCCGCAATCTTACGTCCATCGTCAAGAAGCGCATTGCAGATTTTTATGACGGATGGCTGACTTTGGCCGACACTATCTTCCAACCAGACGCGGACACCCGCGAAGGGCAGAGGCCTACGGGCTCGAATGGAAGACGCGCTGGCGGCGGCGGCAGCCGCAAAACTGGAGGATGGAAACATTAGTGCGGCAGCTCGCATACTTTGTTCTGACGACACCCCAGCGCCGATTAATGAAGAGACACTGGAACTTCTATGCCAAAAACATCCTGCCCCGCCGCGTGACCGCCCAGCCATTCTTCGTTCGACCTCAAGCGCACCCTTCCAGGCCACAGAGCTGGAGATTCGCACAATGATGCGCTCTTTCCCGATGGGGTCGTCGGGCGGCCCTGATGGGCTGCGCCCCCAACTTGTGGCGGAACTGATTGGAGATCCAGACGCGGGACCTGGGCTGCTGAGAGCGACGACTGCTCTTATCAATCTACTACTGGCCGGCATCTGCCCTCAAGAAGTACGGCCTATCTTATTCGGAGGTACTCTTTTCGCCCTCCGTAAAAGCTGTGGTGGTCTAAGGCCAATAGCCATTGGATACGTGTGGCGTCGACTCGCATATAAATGCGCCAACGCATACGTCGTCCCACGTGTCACGCCGTACCTAACCCCTAAACAACTGGGGGTTGGCGTTCCCGGAGGCTGCGAGGCGGCAACCCACGCCGCTAGACGATTCCTGACCAGCATGGATACGAATTCAATAATGGTGAAGCTTGACATCTCGAACGCTTCAATAGCTTGCACCGAGATTTCATGCTCGCATCAGTGGACGAACTCATTCCTGATTTATCCGCATATTGCCATCTTGCCTACGCCGAGGTGACATCTCTGAAATTCCGGAGATTCACGATACAATCGCAAGAAGGTTCGCAACAGGGCGAACAGGGTTCCCTTGGGAATTCAACAGGGTTCCCTTGGGAACTCTCCTTTTCTGCCTTTCACCATTGGCCTTTGGATACCTCGACGACCTCACCTTGGGCGGAGATCCTAAGGTGGTGGAGGCGGATGTTAACTCGATCGAAGAGGGATGTCTGCAACTTGGCCTCTCGCTCAACTGCAAAAAATGCGAACTCATTTCTTCCGACGCCCATATCAACGACTTTAGTCAAGGCTTCCTAAGACAGTTCGCCCGAGTCAATCCATCATCGGCCGTGCTCCTAGGGGCTACGCTCTCCCCGACGGATGCCCTGCTTTCAGCCATCGACACCTGTGTGGCCGACCTCGGAATTGCCCTCGACAGGTTGCAACTAATCGCTAGACAAGACGCTCTACTGACCCTTAAACATTCGATCGGCTCGCCTAAACTCATGCATTTATTGAGATGCACCCCTTACCACGACCACCCGCGTCTATGGGCTTACGACGATCTGCTGCGAGGAGGGATCGAGCGAATCTTCAACAGTTCGATGACCGATGACCAATGGGGTCAGGCCACTCTCCCGATCAGGATGGGAGGACTGAGAACTAGGAGGGCGTCCTCGCTGGCACTTTCCGCCTTTTTGGCTTCAGCCGCGGGCACTCTCCAGATCCAGTCCCTCATCTTAGAATCAGTAGCGGTGAAATCGGACTCGGCATGCGACTCGGCGATGTCTGTCTGGCTTCAACTTACCGAAGCCTCTGCCCCGACGACGCCAGGCCATAAACAAGCCCACTTTGACAGACCGCTGTTAAACGCGGTTATGTCTGCACTAGAAGAAAAGCTACAAGATCCCTACGACCAGGCGAGACTAAGGGCCTTGCAGTCACCGCACGCCTCGGACTGGTTATACGCTCTCCCGCTCGTTTCTCGCGATCTCAGACTGGAGGACGATACCGTGAGGGTGGCGGTCGGCCTACGATTAGGGGTGGCCATCTGCGAGCCGCACACCTGCGCATGCGGCGCCTTCGTCTCAGCCAGAGGCGCACATGGCCTGTCCTGTTCATTAGGTTTTGGCCGTCAAGCAAGACACTGTAATATCAACGACCTTATCCATCGCAGCCTCAACAGAGCCGGTATTCCAGCGGTCAAGGAACCATCAGGTCTTTCCAGATTAGATGGAAAGAGACCGTACGGGCAGACCCTGATACCGTGGAGTGGGGGGCGGGCCTTACTTTGGGACGCGACTGTGGTGGACACAGTGGCCGCTTCTTATATCCCCGAGACAGCTTCCACAGCTGGAGGAGCGGCGGAGATAGCAGCCACAAGGAAACACACAAAATATTCTGAGCTAGAGAAGAAATACACTTTTGTTCCAATCGCTATAGAAACCTTCGGTCTCCTCAATAGTGAGGGCCTCGCCTTTCTGTCTGAGACTGGACGCCGACTTTCGACAACTACCGGTGACACCCGAGAGACAAACTTCCTTTTCCAGAACTTGTCGGCACTGATCCAACGTTTCAATGCGGTGGCTTTTCAGGGCACTATGTCAAGATTACAATCCACTGACAAGCGGCGACCCAGATGGCCTGATGACAGATCCGTTGGCAATGCCAATGATGAATAGCACTATATGTGACATAATAATAATAATAATAATAATAATAATAATAATAAGGGTAATAATGACAATAATAATAATAATAATAATAATAATAATAATAATAATAATAATAATAATAATCCCTAGGGATCGTATGTACCCAGGGGAAAAAATAAATAAAAATGATAACAATAGTAATAATAATAATGAACATATAGTCATTTTCATGTGCAATTAGGAGACGTTTTGGCACATATAGGCCTATAAGTTTTTCACCTTTACCGCAGACAATAAAACCAGAGGACACAGATCGTGCTGAGTGTAGTGCGAGCGGGTAGAGCTTGATAGCGACGCACCTAGAGAACGTGGTGACATCATGGTGAGAACGGTAAGCCACTTTTTACGACCTCCGACAAGCTTTCGCTACCATCTATGCGCTCGAGCTACTTGCGTGCTATGTCCGCCATGTCTCTAATTATACGCTCTAAACGCGCTCACACTGCACTATCTTTCCACTACGCTTGTACAACGATTTTTATTGACATGTTTAACATGTGGCCACGCGCGTGTTGAGCGTGGTGCTTGTGGTGACATTATCACACTCGATCGCGATCGAAATACGCTCATAGAATGTCCAAATGTGGCTCTACTGCTTTCTACACGTTTCCACCACGTTTGACGAGCGTAGTGAGATCGGAGCCTGCTGGTGTGACGGAGGCTGAGTTGAATCGAGATATTCGCCATTATGCCCTGCACTCTACATGTACAAGTAAGAACAACTTGTTGAAGTATACATGTATAGGTGAATAGGATGACTCATAATTAAAAGACATTGTTTAATTTTATATGAAAGGCCTATAATTTGTTATCATTTTATGCTCTACTTGCTCACAGTCACGACAAAGGCTACAACTCTTCCTACAACAACGACTACAACTGTTTCATCAACAACTACTGTTAATAATGGTAGGCCTAGTTTAAAAGGCACTTTTTTATAACTGAATGCACTATCTATTGCACTAGGTCACAAGTGAAGCGGTCCTAACAACTAATAATAATAATAATAATAATAATAATAATAATAATAATAATAATCACAGCCCATGTCTGGCATGGGATGTGACAGTGCCCGACACCTACGCCAAGTCACATCTTGCCGACACATCTATCAGAGCTGGCGAAGCAGCCGAACGCGCAGCTAAGACGAAGAGGGCCAAGTATTCCACCATAACCAACACCCACGACTTCGTAGCACTCTCCTTGGAATCCGGCGGCGCTTGGAGCAGTGAAGGACTGCAGTTCATCTCAGAGTTGGGTAGTCGAACGAGTGCTGCAACCCACGATCCAATGGAGACGTCATTTCTGTTCCAACGTATCTCGGTTGTTCTTCAGCGTGGGAACGCCGCCTGCCTCTTCAGAACATTGCCACCACTCACTTAGCTCGCCCACATGGGCGATAACAGCATAATATAATAATAATAATAATAATAATAATAATAATAATAAAACCAGGGGACACAGATACAAGATAGGCCTATATAAAAGCCGGCTGGCATATGGATGCAAAGATTTTGTAGCTCTAGGGTGGTAAACGCTTGGAACGATTTAGATGAAGAGACTGTCGCAGTAGACTCAGTAATGACATCCAAGGAGAGACTGAAGCAATTTGGGTATAAGAAATAAGCAATGAGAAAACAACAGAAGAAAAAGAAGTGATTCTTACACAGAGACGATCTTCTGAATCACTATAAACACGTTATGTTATGTTATGTTATGTTACATTATGTGAATTAAAAGTTATTGTGAGCGCCGAAACCCAGAGGGAATATTGTTCAAAGATAAAATAGAAGAACCCTGAGCGATGTTGACCTGAAGGCTTCGCTTCAGACAGGACAAGTATAACAAGGCTATTTATTAATTTTCGGTAAATGCTTAGGTCTACTTTATTTTTAAGTTTCTTGCGTTTGATGCAACACGAGCTGAACCTCACCCATATATTACGGATTGAGGTTCAGCTCGTGTAGACCTATAGGCCGATCCTGTAAAGTCTCATTGTCAGACGTGGTTGGTGCCTACAATAGGCCTAGAACTTATGAGGATGCATGCAATGTCTATTGGAATGTTTTGCTGGCGTTATAATATATATATATATATAATATATATATATTATATATATATATAATATATATATATTATATATATATATATAATATATATATATATATATATATTGGCCAGGCTGGTCTACGTCATATGTTGAATTGTTGGCCCATAATAATTTAGAAGCAATGCTGTTCTGTCCGATCAACTCCAATTAGGCCTAAGTGGGGAAAATTATGTGCTCATCGTTATAGATATACTTTACTGTGTACATATAACTTTTGTTGGTTTTTAATCTGTCTGTACGTGCGTGCATTTGTTGCGTCTGTCGTCTGCACGTTTCATTATCGGTTAGAAATTGTGCTCGCATACGTGTGAATTCTAATTGTATGAACACTTCCAATAACAGGATAGGATGTCAAGCGTGATTTTCAGCTTCCCTCAGAATTGTTCTTACGGTATAAAGGAAATCTCTCGAGTGCATTGTAAACAAACTATAGGAACCTCAGAAGTCAACGATATTCCGCTGCCTAGAAAAGGATCAACATGTGTCCTAGATGGTTCTGCATGCTGATTAACATATCAGGCCAAACAGTCTCTGCCAGCAATTAAATCCGGAATTATTTATACAATCGGATTGCTGGATAAAGTTGACACAAGGTAGAGGCTTATGTTTTTCTTCTTAGCCAAGTGTATCATTTAATTAATTAACCCAATTTCCTTAATTTCAAACGTGAATTAATAATTACCCTCCCCATGGTCAGCCACACGGATGTTTTTCTCAACTTCATATTATCATGAGTATCTTTTTGCTTCTATTTTATAAGTCTCATGATGTAATGCTGCATCATTGAACCTACTCTCTATCTCCTCTTCTGTAGTCTGTTCTTCTCTTATTGTACTTAAGTTTTGGACGAATGTTTACCCCCCCCCCTTCCGCTCGTCACACGTCGTCACAGAAGTCATAATTTACCCCTTAAATATGACGTCACAAAGCTCTGACCTCGAAAAACCAGATGATTTAGAATGCTATGGCAAATTTTCTTATAATTATCAAAAAAGTAATTACGACTATAAAAATACTTTAAAATATATAGTAGAACGATTAAACATGGAGAAAGTGTAATTTTTAGGCCTACACTCGTTATATGCATTCAACAAGATGAAAAGTTCTAATAGAATCATTACACTTATAAAAATATGTTTAGTAGCCTATAGCAATGAATTTGAAACAATCCAAGCTGTCTGCTTCTCCATTTTCCCACGGAGAAGCAAAATGCTGCTTCGATGAATAAATAGGGAGAGCATGGATATCATCATCCTCAGGGCCGTACCGAGGGAGGGGCCAGCGAGGCCTTGGCTCCGAGAGCAAATGTGGAAAGGGCGCAAATTTCAGGATGGAATAACTTGTGATTCCATAAAACGCACTATTTTCAAAATGTGGGGGAGTCAAATTGATGCTATAGGCACAAGGCGCAATTATAGCTCGGTACGGCCCTGATAATTCTGCTCAACAGGTACGGCCTAGGCCTATTCCATTGATTCAGTTGTTCTTCGTTTTAGTGTCTAATCTACACTCTCTACATTTCCTTCGTTTGAGCGTGTTGCCGGCGTGCAGCGGTTCTCTTTGGCCTGATGCGTTTTGGCGGTAGGCCTATCATTGATTGAATCTCCTACTTGTGTGTTACAGATTCGTTAATGATTGAGCTTCCGAAACCCCAAAATTGACAGCGACAGGAAAAAATAAACAATCCAAAATTAAGAATACGCACAATAATCAGAATTAGTTTTGTTAAATTGTGGTAACAATCATACAATTAAAAACGTACTAATTAAGTGGAAATCGTTTAATTGATTGACGGTTTTTAATAAAATTAGCATTTTTATGTTTCATGTGATGATGTGACGTCACATTTCGTCAATCCGCTCCTCTCATCTCACAAATGTGTGATCCTCCACAGGCGCGTGACATCATTTATGGACGGCCCCTTAGCCTACAAATGCTTAAATATAATACAACTAGCTGGGGAACCCGGCGTTGCACGGGTTGAGACAGGTTTTTGGCCCTGCCGGAGAGCAGGAAGACGGCGGCCGTTGGTTCACCAACCCTCCACTGGGTGTCCCAGGTGTTCCCCGAGCGAACGGCGAAGGTTTCTAGTCAATAGCTCTAAAGCTGTGCAAATGCATAAACGGATAGACAGACATATATACCTGCTACCTGTACGATATCTCCCAAACAGTCCATTCATTCGTGACGGTATAAAAGAAGAAGAGGTGTGGCAGGCGGATATCACGTGCAGCAGGTGTTTCGTCGACACGCTCCTGGCGACTGAGAAGGAAACTTTCCTTGGGGGGTCCTAAGACAGGTTTTTGGCCCTGGAGACCAGGAAAACGGCGGCCGCGGGATTTATCAACACCTCGGTGACCGGACAAAATGGTAGTGGACAAAATGGTACAAACAAAATGGTACAGACAAAATGGTAGCGGACAAAATGGGACGGGCAAAATGGTATGGGTACAAAATGGTACGGACAAAATGGTAGCGGACAAAATGGTACGGACATATTGGTACGGACAAAATGGTATGGATAAAATGGTATGGGGACAAAATGGTAGCGGACAAAATGGTACGGACAATATGGTATGGACAAAATGGTATGGACAAAATGGTATTCAATTTCCACGTAAGCACGCATCCATTCTAGCGGCTTTCTATCAATCCAGCTTCTTTTAAAATAGGAATTTTTTATTCGATCCAGTTTCCATTTCAGCATAACTCTTTTTGTAAATCAAGCATCTTCTTCAGTCACTCTCTTTTCAAGGAATACAGATAACAGCTTCCAAATAAATGTAATTCTTTGGACCAATCCAGCTTCTAATTAGGCATAATTTTTAACATTCATCTCGTTAAAGCAGAATTCTCTTATCGAACCTTCTACCATTCAAGTATAACTTTTCGTTGATCCAGCTTAGCCTTATAAGCATGATTCTTCTAGACTATCCAACTTCTAATTGAACATCGCTTTCTCATCGATCCCGCTTCTGATCTGAAGAGCAATCAGTTTCATCAATCCCCTTATAAACAAACATGATTCTTTTCATCAATCCAGCTGCTGATTAAACAAGATTCTTTCAATTAGTCAAGCATCGATGTTAGCAAGGATTCCTATCATCAGTCCTACTTCAAATTAGACATAATTCTTCTGCTTCTGATTAAACAAGACTCTATTAATTAATCCAGCCTAAATTTATGCAAGGATTCTGTTTATCAGTTCAGTTGCTATTTCAAATTTAGACAGCATGATATTTGCAAGAAAAATGACTTTGCCAACCTAAACTATGGTTTACCAAAGCTTGTTATACGCATATCAAACATAGTCTGATATATATACTTTCCATGACATTCCACTCCCGGACATTAATGATATATATATATATATATATGTTATATATATAACATTAATCATACACACTTAATTAATATGACTAATATGATACACAACTTATAAATGTGTGTGCTATGTTAGTGATCAATCTGGGGAAATGTCCTAGGGGAAATGTCCGGGAGTGGAAATATGTCCTAGATCCCTTAAATCTCTACCATTTTATCCGTAAGCCTACTATTTTGTACAATACCATTTTGTCCGTACCATTTTATCTGCACCAATTTGTCCAATACCATTTTGTCCATACCATTTTGTCCTTACCATTTTGTCTGCTACCATTTTGTCCGTACCATTTTGTCCGTACCATTTTGTCCTCTGCCATTTTGTCCTAGAACCCCTCTAATGGGTGTCTCAACTAGGTGTTCGCCGAGTCAACCAGTGTTGGGCACGAAACCAAAAACTCAAGAACGAGACCGAAACCAAGACCGAGAGGTCCAAAAACTCAAGAACGAGACCGAAACCAAGACCGAGAGGTCCAAGACCAAGACCGGGACCGAGTGGTCCGAGACCAAGACCAAGACCGATTGTCCGAGACCAACTAAGACCAAGACCAAGATCGATACTCTTTTTTATAAATAGTTCAGTTTATTAAGACGCTGAAACGGAATAACATGCTTAAAACATTAATTTTATAGCTGAAGAATACTAATCTTAATAATGGTCCTGAAAAGTTTTATCCGCCACTCTGAACTTTTGCGGGTTCAACCCTTAATTGGCATCGGCCTGAGAATATCACACTTACAGTATGCAAATGCACTAGGTAAATATTTTAAGACATCTTAACAAGTAGATTAACGTTCCGTTTGAATGGTGTACTTGTACCACGAACCTCGGAATTGTATAGATTAACAGTATCTACACGTGGCCGACAACATAAATATTAGATTGATCCAAAACTTTGAAATTTGTTAAGGTATTTTTGAAAGGGCAGGCTCCGTTGCAAATGCTTTTTTCTGCCCACAGTAACATGCATATATAAAGATCTTTTAGTTTGATCAGTATGCCATAAATCGATGACAATCGCGTAAAGCCTAAACATCCGGTGTCTCTAATCATCGAAAAATAACCGACAAAAGTAATATCGAAGAAATTACTCTGATACGACAAATTACCAAGAACGCTGATTTAAAATGAAAACCATTCCCAAGCATAGGCCTCTGAGTAGGTGTCTTTAAGCGGGCGCTATATAAATAATCCAAATAAATAAATAGGCGCCGACTACACAGAGGCAACAGGGTCATTCACCCCAGTACTCGACAAGGTCCTGGGGCGAGGGATATAGTTTAGCCCCAGTAGTTAGGACATTCCAATTTTCCAATTACAAAATTATAGAATGCCTGGGAGAAACGTGGAAGAATTCCCAGCACAATCTGTACTCACTTGGGCCATAATTCTTTAAACCAAACACACAGGAGTTAATGCAGTTGGAGGAAGGGAGTGAGGGAAAGACTGAAACAGGAACAGTCCTGTTGAAATGATGCGAGACGTTTGATGTGATAAGCAGGGCCGTACCAAGCTATAATTGCGCTCTGTGCCTAGCATTAGAGCCTAATCTGATGCTCCCACATGCTTGAAGAAAGTGAATTTATAGAATGATTAAAGTTATTCCATCCCGAAATTTGCGCCCCTCTATATTTGTGCCCTGTGCCATGGCACCGCTGGAACCGCCCTCGGTACGGCTCTGCGTAGCGGGCGACTTAAAATCCACCCACGGACCGCGTATTGGACTAATCTGACCTAGAGGCTAATCCTTGATCGATGCTCTTTCTAGGATCTGCTTTGTAATAACCTATGTTTTTGGCTGATCGGAGCTTTTCATTTAACTTTAAGCCTTTATCCCTTTGAGCACTTTAGGAACAGCTGAAGCCCCACTCCAGAGATTCCACAGAAGGGAATCTTACTAACCTGCACGCTGTAACGCAGTAGACCCAGGCGGTTTGTTTTTGCTTTGGATTCTCCCTCAGTGGGCACCATTGGTGAGAACTAGAAGCCGGGTATACCGTAGCTTTTCCCCATTACCTCAACGCCAACAACGTACTATAACTAAGGAGAGCTGATCAGGGATTATCTGATCACCTGCCTATGCCGAGAGCCAGTAACATCGGCGTCACGTAACCTTGGTTAACGCACGTGTCAGATATTAAGCTTACAAGTAAACATTTTGATCCTAGCCAATAGGCGGTGAAGCGATAACGTTATGTTCTCGCCATGCCTTATAATGAAAATTTGTGAACTCAAAAGAGGTAGCTCTTCGAGGCTAATCTAACTGCGGTGAATAACTTTAAAAATTCAGTCAAATACGGAAGAGTTACTACAAAATACGAAAGCAGTTAAATTAATACAATTAATAGTGAAGATAAATATTATATTAAATGCACATTAGCGCAGATTCACTCGATTTCCTTTTACACTAATGTAATCAATGGTAACACAACCGCCACCTATCGACGCTGTGGTTAGACAGACGACGATGACGTCCAAAAGGCGTTTAAAGGAATTATAATAATTATAATAATAATTTCGTTTATTGTTCAAACTAACAACAACGCAGTATAATAACAGAAACAGTATGAACGAATGATGCTGGCACCCACGTAGGGCGACCAATATGCGAGATGCGTGTTAATTAAATTTAACCAACACCGCCGGTACGGGTTTCGAACCAGGTTCCTCAGCTCCGCGCCCAAGTGTGTCATCCATTACCCTACGGTAAACGCCATTATATTTGTTTGAGCTATTTTGTTAGCTCAGGCTTCTTAAAACGTTAAGCCACTTTAACACGGAACTAACAGCATATGTACCAACAGTAATTTTGCTTAAACGATATATATTATATAACATAAATGATCTAATTCATTCTATTACCCGCATCACATGTGTTAAAGTGGCCAGGCGACGGCCGACGAGCTGGCGTTTCAAAACGTGTGATTAGTTGAGTCTAAAATAGACTTTACTAATGGAATGGCTCTTACCGGCAAAAGTGATCCAGTACAGCCGAAACGGAAACTGCTCTTGTCTCTACAATGAATTACATCTTGTGCGCGTTACAAATTTAATAAATAATAATAATAATAATAATAATAATAATAATAATAAAATGATATGCATGGAGTTTGAAAGTTATCCCTATTGGCACTCATTCATTCAGTGTGTATACATGTGATTTGATACTTTGAAGAATAATTATATTGTTCTAACTGAAAAAGCTAAAAGAAGAAAATTGGACTTTTGAGGATTCAAAAAAACAATTTAATAACACAGCTTTTTAAAGCTTAATTGTAAGGGGGCCTAGTCATGCCAATTATCGTGAAAACAACCATCAATCCATCTAGGTGCGGAACTTGACTTACAAAGTTGAACGAAGAACTTCAGGAGTTTGTAGCCGTCACTTACAATGTAAATTCCAAACTGCTTAATTGTCTATTTTGGATTTATATAACTCAGTTTCGTAGATTCTTGGATCTGCTGATAACGAATCTCGTTGGCTCTATATAGTATGCGATTAATCCGATCATAGCAGTATATCATCATCATCATAATCATCATCATCAGCAGCAGCAGCATCGTCGTCATCATCAACAGTTTCTGACCACTGCCATTTGGCGGCAGTGGTTACGAACAAATAATAATGAATGTTAAAATTATTTTAAAATTGCATTTTATCTTAGAAGCTGCGAGAGTGTCGCAAAAAGAGTAGGCCTAGGCCTGCTGTCGTTCAAAATTCCAAATCATTCCATAAGGCTGGAACTCTTGCACTGAAGAAGGTATGTCCTAGGCCTAATAAAATTATTAATTTCGGCTTCTTAATTATAAGTATGCCCTAGTCATCGAGTTGCCTAGGGCTAAGATCATGCCCTTAAACTTCTGCAGGGAATGATTAGATTTGAGTGAGGCTAATTAACGTGTCAAAATAACTTTAATTGTTTGGCATTCTGCAGACAACTTGTATTAATCCCAGATTCGAAGGACAGTGCATATGCAACTTATAATAACAAGAAGTGTAGTTCCATGCATTGTCTAGGAAGTAGGAGAGAACCAATAATAGACACAAGCCTCGCTTAATTGGGGTCGCCTATTATCTAAATTCCATGGTCACTGATTTGTCCGCTAAAAATAAAAGAAGCTAACCATCTTACTTACTAACTAATAGCATCTGCTTTTTCAAAACAGCTTTCATCTTAATAACTCATTGAGGCACTACTATAATTAATAAGCGTGACTGGTCTTTCAACAGTCCTTCAAGTAGCCAACACTCCACAGGGTCTAAAATAGGAAGAATGTGGGTGCATTTCGAATACTAATTAGCACTGCATTGAATGTATTCCATTTCAAAAAGTATGTTACTGAACCAGTATAGTTCGAAGGCTTCAAAAAGTTGAAGTAAGATTTCTAACCAAAGTCTGCCAGTACGGCAATTTAGCATGATTTGTGTGTATCGGTAAATGATAATGGCATCGGAATTTTTTAGTGAAAGTTAGTAATAGTGGCTACACACAATTTAAAAAGTGTTTTATATAGTAATATATTTATGATTGTCGTGTGAATATCTGGAACAAAGGAAACAGGAAGACCACGTATAGGGAATGGAGAGATGGCATTGAAAAATGACATTGAAGAATGGGGTGGAACAAATTACAATTGGCCTCTTGCCAGTTGAAATGGCTCGAGGAACGGGGGCTGGGGTGAGGGATGACAGGGCAGGATAGGCGATCAGATCTTAGGATCGTTGAAATTGAATTCTTGCCCCAGTACCTAATTTTACTGAAAGTCGGCGCCTATGACTGATTCTCAAGACCGTTCCTTTCATTAAAACCAAGACCAAAACTGACGCATTCGAGACCATTGCAAGACCGATGGTCCGATCGAGACCAAGACCAAGATCGATGCCTTCGAGACCAAAACCGCAGTTTTCCGGTCTCGAGACCGTCTCGAGACTATAGGACAGCGGTCTCGGGACCACTTCCCTGGAATAAATTGACGGCGAAGGTTTCGAGTCAATAGCTCGAAAACTGCGCAAATGCATAGACGGACACACACACATACATACACACACACACAATCGTCTCTTTATTTATACAGATTAAAAAAATTATATTTTTTAAATTTTGAACTGACAATGCCACATTAGTAGGCTACATGAATGAGCGGAGTAAAATTTAATTGTCGACAACCGAGCGAAAAAAAGACTATACTCAACCTTACGGATGATAATTGAATCGTACTCGGCTCATCAGATCTGCATGCCAGTGAACGTATGTGTTTTCAATTACTCTAAGCCCGTCTGATCAAGATTGAAGAAAATAAATAAACGATAGCCTTAGTTTTCTTGACCTGATGCAATCCTCCCCAGCCACGCTGATTGAACATGGTGCTGGCCGCTTTATTTCACTGGTGGCAACAATAGATCAGCAACAGTTTCAACAAACGTGGTTTTCAGCGTCTATTAGTATTTCAATATCGTGGCCGGCAAAATATGTTTACTTACTTATTTGCTTCACCGATCTATTTTGTACTTTAAGTATGTTGCAGCCTGCTTCATTGCCTTTCTATTTTAAGTTGATGCCGAAAGGCAGTTAAGTAGTCTTGTGGTAGTCGGTAAACAAGATCGAGTGTAGACAATTGTCGGAATAATTTTAATTTATCGTTCCATTAGAATCAGAAGTATAAAAATTAGGAGTCGCTACCAGATTATACAACGCAGCAATGATCCCCATTGAAACACCTTCACAAATTCTTTCAGAAGTGAGAATCCTAGCCAATGATTTCGGCTGCGGCCATCGATGGTCGTTGAACGGCAAGAACGCGTTCACAGATAACCGTGTTTGGTTATCAACTGTCATGTGTGTAGTTTTGTAATCGCTGTTATATTCTTGTTGTTCACGAGATTCGTCTTAAAGACGCAATTTGTCCTGATTTAGTCAGTATTGCATAGAGGGAGAAGATATGCTTGTCTGCTACCTCATGATCATGGTCATACTACGCGGAAATGGAGATGATTTGTGTTTCCCGATCACCACGCAGACTGGCATTGCCTTAGTTGGATCCTAAACGTCTTGCAAGTCATGTTGCTTTATGCAGAGCTTAACTGGAAAAGTGAACATGCAATTGCAAACCATTGATATTGATTCACAGTTTGTTCATCATAGCCATTGACTGATTTATCTCCACTGATACAAGTTTTGGCAATCTATTACATTGCAGGGTAATTTTCTTGCTTGCTTTCTTGCATTGTGTTCGCCCCGGCGATTGGTTTCCATGACTGCACATACCTGGATTGAAATGACGTACTCTGTTATTTCGCATAACACAAATAAGGCAATATTAATAATAATAGTATTTATAATAATTATTAATACCAATTAAATGATAATAATTATAGGTCTGTTGTTTCATATTCCTTGGTATGTATTTGGTGACCCAGAAAAGGCCGTTCATAGATGTCGCTCCAATCTAAATTTTGCTTCTATTTGAAATATGATGTTTTAAACCTCCCGCAGCATTTTTTTGCTTTGCTGACATAGTTATTTGTCAATTTATCTTCATAGCTAAAGGTTGTCATGTCAAAAAGATGTAAAAATTTCTTGCTCACGATTATTGCCCCACATAAAGGGACAAGTTTCCAGTCCTATGCATATTGGTCCTTGGGTCACACCAAAGACTTTTATGTTCACTTCTCTGCTGAATTGAAAATTTCCAGGCTGCTAACATCGAATCACAACACAACAACATTTTGCTTTTTCTTTTGACGTGATTCTGAGCACTTGAGCATGGCAGTTTAATAAAGCTATACAATCTATTTGCAAAATTTGTTTGATCTTACTTTGAAGTTTTGTGGTTTTGTATACAGCATTTAATGAATGCCATGCATTTATTCTTGAGAGTTTAATCTTTGAAGGGTCGAGAATTGGATGATAATTTGTTTCTTACTGTTGATCCTAATTTGTGTGTTAACTTTGGTAGTTGAACTTGCAAGAGGATGATTGTCAAACAGTGACTTGCGTTGTGTGTGATACTCACCGGAATGCTCAGAAAGTAACCATCAACGTGCCGGCCTCAGCCACATGCCAAACTCTCCTCGGCCGAGTTGCCAATCGCTTGGCTTACTCTAGTGGAACATTTTTGCTATACCATCAAGAGCCAGATGGTGCTGAGACTGCAGAAGAAGGCGTAAGTTCATCTAAGGTGTCTTCAGGTTTTTAGATGTCTACGACAGCATTTTCTTGGAGCTAACTCATGAGCTTTTACATTTCACATGTCTTGACTCAGATCAGCTTGGCTTCTTTAAGTTTTATGTTATTGTTCAATTTGAATTCTTTCTGTTTGTTAGACTTGACAGCAACTTTGCATTTATTTGATTGTTTTTGCTTCAATTTTGCTGCATTGTATTTACACATGCTGACCATATCTTCACATTAATGAAAGTGGTGCCATGCAGATCCCTTGAACAGTAGGCATGAAACACTTCTGTGATGACACTAAGCTGCATCATTTTATGACTACAACTTTACATATGTGATGAAATAAAATATTCAGTTGAGCGCCTCTGAGTAGGTATTTTGAATGGGCGCTATATAAATTTTTGAAATGAATGAATGAATATAAATATTTGAAATGAATGAATGAGTTGCATGTTGTAGTAATTTAATTTACAGACTCTTTGGGTTACTAAGCAATGCAAACTGAAACTCATTTGGCATTTTGTTCTTAAATTTGCCTGTTATACCGCATGTTCTTTGACAGTATTTAACACTCTGTTTCATTTGTTTCTTTGCTTGTCCGTATTTATTTTTCATATGGATGCATATCAACTGTTCCTTTAGTCAGGCTCTTTATCTGTATTGGCACTTTCTTTCACCTTATCAACAAGTATCCAAAGCCCCCGAGTACCCATTCAAAAAATTGCACCCAGCTGATGAATTAATTCTCGAACTCAGCCGAAGAGACATTATGCTTTAAACATATTGTCAACCATTAGATTACGATCTAATAGCTTAATAATTGACAGGGTGTTCTTTCCTGTGAAGACAAAGCATGTCGGATGAAACTAGTGGCAGATCCTAGATTTCTTGAATTGGGGCAATGGTATTTTTAGAGGAGCACAGCACAGCAACACACAGTAGCAGTCCCCAATGCTTCTCAAATTTAGTTATCTGCACTATAGCTTGAGTTGAAAATCTAAACATATAGCTTTAGACAGAGTTAAGTGATCTTTCATGAACTGGAATGGCTTGTTGACAATTTTCTAGGGTCTCCAATACGTATTCCTCTCTTGAAATGTGTTTCTTATGTTAATGAATGCATACACTCTGGTCGATTGATCCATGTGTTTAGGTTTGTCTGAATGATCGTCCAACTGCGTCACTACAGAGTATTGTTGGAAACAACTTACGCCAGAATTTCTATTTAACAATGAAAGAAAGTGTTGAGGTCAGGTTTTATTGATGAATTTAAGAAAAGACTTTAAAATAAAAAATTTTGTTTCAAATACTGTGTGAGTCACACAAGTAGTTTTAATCAGTGTTTCTCAGGCATTGATTGCACTTAGTGCTACTTTGTGCTTTTAGTCAATTTTCATGTGTGCCACTGATGTAAATTTGTGAACAAAAGTTGTCTCACTGGTTTTTTTCGGGAGTTGGATTCTGTTTGCGAAAAGACTGAATTTACTAAGAACTGCTGTTTTTCTCAACTACTGATTTAAGAGATCTCAACTACTGATCTAAGAGATCTCAACTACTGATCTAAGAGATCTCAACTACTGATCGAAGAGATCTCAACTACTGATCTAGAAGATCTCAACTACTGATCTAAGAGATCTCAACTACTGATCTAGGAGATCTCAACTACAGATCTAGGAGATCTCAACTACTGATCTAAGAGATCTCAACTACTGATCTAAGAGATCTCAACTACTGATCTAAGAGATCTCAATTACTGATCTTAGAGATCTCAACTACTGATCTTAGAGATCTCAACTACTGATCTAAGAGATCTCAACTACTGATCTAAGAGATCTCAACTACTGATCTAAGAGATCAGTAGTTGAGACAAACAGCAGTTCTTAGTAAATTCAGTGTTTTTAGGTGGCACATCAATACTCATGATTGCGTGAGCAGCCTTCAACGAGGAATATGAAACACCAACATCCGACAAAAGACGAAACCCTGACTGTTTTATGGCTTATATACTGCCTCTCCTCCTGTATGGAGCTGAGACCTAGTCACATACTAAGGATCTGGAGATGAAGGTCAATGCTTTGCAGCGATGTTCCCTGAGAAAGATACGTGTGCATGCCAACATTTTCATGTGTTTTCCAGTGTGAGAGATGATGCAAGCTGGTCAACTTTGGCTGTGTGGTCACATTGCATGCTGCAAAGGTGAACAGGAACACGTTAGAATCTTGTGAGAAATGATTTCTAGCCTCTGTGAGGTTGGAAGATATCTGCTCATGGCCCTCACCACACATCTACAAGAGCCGTGGAAGCAGCTGACCTGGATCCACGGAACTTTGGGTTGCTTGCAGCCTGGAGAAGAGCCCAGAATTGAGATAGCTGGCTAAACACTGAAAGAACCTGATGAGAAGTTCATCTGATCAGCAGTTGATGGCTAACCATTTGGAAGCATGATTAAGTTTAGACACAGAGACGGCTGTTGATTCCAGTTGAGGAATAACAACTTCAATGATTCTCCATCAATCTATGGCTCTGCTTGATCTTGGCTTTTGCCTAGACATAGATATTATGTCTTTGTTGATTTTAGCTGAATACATTGTATCCACGTCTGTACCTCCAATACAATTGCCGTAATAATTGTTTGTGAGGTGCCCTTGTAGCGGTATGGCCGCGTTACAGTGCCATATAAATTGTCATTATTATTATTGTGTAAGGTAGATGGCAAGTAGAATATAGTTTGAACGCTGCATACAGAGTGACAATAATCTGCATCAGATTGATTATATATATATATATACATGTATATGTGTACATGTATATATACATTTATATATATATATATATATATGTGTATATACATTTATATATATATGTGTAGGATATAGAGAAGTGACCCAAGTATTGAACCCTATGGAGAACCAACTAAACTGGTCTTCAATTGATGCTCTGTCAGATCTCATTCTCATCCTTACTGGTTTAGTATTCATCATGGAGAGGAGGACAACCACTAGGTGGTAGAGCTGTATTGATTAATCAGCCGGCCGATTAATCGGGCTGATTATAGAGATATCGAATATCGGCAAGATAATCGGCGCCGATATTAAAAATTATTTTTTATTTAATAATATTATTTTCAGTCTAAAAAAGCAAAATGACGACAGCAACATCACTGGGTCTGTGAAGGACGGCATTTCGTTCTGTTCCCATATCGTGTCGTTGAGCCAATGACTTCTTCAGACCATTGGTGAGACCACCCATTGTGCTAGTATAGACTGAGAACATGTCAACATAGGTCTTGTGCAGAGTGAGTCATAGTGCCTGCTTAAGGGCCACCGAATGGCTGGCCATTTCAAGCCAAGGAAACGACTGGCCAATCCAACAGAGAAACTGATAAATGTACATCGTGGAGTCATGCCTAATGAATACATACTGGCTGCCAATCAGATCTCCCCGACACATGTCCGTCACCTGAGAGGCTGAGACTAGATGGGTGGCTGTGAATAGGACAGCCGTGCCTTGGCCTTTAATTACCCTGGGCATAGTTCGACTGTGGGCAGTGTGTATATTCTGTATTGCCTGCCTAAGATTAGTCCCCAACAACATGCATACGTCTCATACGGAGCAAGTGTTTGCTTGTATCACAAAAATAGGCAGTAGCAGTAGGTCTATCTTTTGGAACCGGACATCTTGGGAAACACAATGAAATAATCGGGTATCGACAAATGAATAATCGGCAATAATCGGTATTGGCATAATTGGCAAAAAGTGATATCGGTACAGCTCTACTAGTTGGCTATCTCTGGCTCTAACCTTAATAGGAACTGACTTTCAAGCTATCCTAATATCAACCATATCCAACTAACAGCTATGCCAATTAGAGATTGCAAGTGTTAACATGTGATTGTTATAACCAAATGTGCAATCAAGATTCTTCTTTCAGAAAGAGGAACCTCTGAACATGACTGACACAGAAGACTTGCGAAGAAACACTGAGTCACCTGACGTGAAACCAATTCAGTTGGTTTCAATCATCAATTCCACTTCTAATCTGTCTAATTCTAAAGAAAACAAAGTCAACTATGGCAGCTACAGCCTTTCGTCTCCTCTCATCAAGTCAGACACAGGTTGCTAAAAATAGCATCTTCATTTAAATATAAATTTACTATATGAATAATTCATGGTTACCAATGCGAGTAGAGATGGTGACAACCACATCACAATTTCTTACATATCAGATTTAAATCCCTATGACTATGTGCAGATGTTTCTTGTCATTTAAATAGCATCGCTTTCAAGTTATCTACTCAGACTCTGCGCTGGACTACATGATGCTAAATGTCATTATGATCGAATAAAATACATCAGTTAGCAGAGCTCTGCACTAAAAAAAGTGACCAGTAATGGGCCAACGCATAAGTGTGGAACCAGTCAGCGGATTCCCCTTGAAATCTGACAGATAGCATGGATGTTCAGAGTTGTAATGATAGAGTAGAGTGACAACAGTCGAAAGAGCTTGCAATCACAGTGACGATGTCGATGAGTGGTGGAAGATGACGCAGAAAAATAGATATTTTTTAGTGTGCTGTTGATTGGAGCTGATTTTTATGAACTTGTATCTACTGTAGAATGTCAGATAATGTGGATGTCGTATGTGTGTGTGTGTGTAAAAAGGCTGTGCTGTCATTTGTTCCAATGGATTGTGTTTATTCTTTTGCAGGATTTGTTGGTCTTGTCAACCAGGCAATGACCTGCTATTTGAATAGTCTGCTTCAAACGCTCTATATGACTCCAGAATTTCGTAATGCAGTCTACCGGTAGTCTAACATCTGATCGAATTTTCATTTTTGTAATCTATTGTAAATAAGTACGTTTTTGTTCTGTTCTAATAATATTCAAAGCATCAACCTTTACCTCATGTGCTAGAACCATCGAGAGCCAATTTACTTAGTGAGCAGCCTAATTTATAGAATAGTGAGCCATGGATTGCTCAAAGCAATCCAGGTACAGCAACTTCTTGGAAGACAGCCTACAAGATGCCAGGAATCAACAGTCGAAAGAGGCATTATCATCTGCTTACCAGTAAAAGAAGACAAAGATAATGACAACAGCTGATTGGGACAGTTTTGAGATAGATTAGATGTTGAGGAAATAGAGGTGGTAACAAGGTTTTTCATTCCTGGGATCAGTAATAGAAAAAGAGGGAAAGTGTGATTTGGAAATAAAAAGAAGGGTGGCGATAGGAAAAGCTGCAATGAATGGACTGGAAAAGATATGGAAGGACAAACACGTGAGCATAGAAACAAAAAAAGGCTAATGAGGGCAATGATCTTCCCTACAGTATTATATGGCTGTGAGATGTGGACAATGACAAAGTACATGGAAAAAAAGATTAACGCATGTGAAATGTGGATATGGAGGAAGATGCAGAGAATATAATGGATCGAGAAAAAGACAAGCGAAGAGGTGCACAGGAAGATTGGAATTGAGAATGATGAGACGTTTCAACAAACAGCATTGAGAAGGAAGCTGGGGTTTTTCGGACATGTTATGCGATCAGATGGACTGGAGAAGTAAATGATGCTGGCATGTGGAGAAGGAAGGAAGAAAAGAGGGCGCCCAAGGAAAAAATGGATGGACAAGATACACGAAAAAGCCGGAATGAACCTGGATGAACTAAGGGACGCGACTTCAGAAAGAAAGAAACGGAGAAGGTTTATCACGACAGTCGCTAGAGTTCTACGAACTGACAGCACAAGGTAAACCAATAGAATTGCCTTAATATGTATTATATCTATATTTTTTAGAAACTGGCTATAATAAATTGTTTATGTATAAATTAGCCTTATGACCGTACATTATGGGTTTTATAGATGGGAGTATGAGGGTACATCAGAAGAGGCGGTTAAGAGCATCCCTTACCAGCTGCAGAAACTGTTTCTTATGTTGCAGGTAAGTCGTTTGCATACCGGTAGCTGTGTTGGGTATAATTCAAGTTCCAAGATTGACTGTGCATGCATGGTTTAATTTCTACAAGATCTGGTAATGCAGTGACTGTTATGAGGATGTTATGATCTGTGATGAGCTAGAACCTATGGATGAGGAGTGTCAGGGTGATTGCAGATAGATTCTTGGGGGGAGGAGGAGGATATCATCAGTCTAGAGATAAAATCAGAATGACGTCAAGTTAACGGCTGAAAGCAGAGTTTCAGATGCATAGACAAGTTTTGTGGGACTAGTCCTAAGTTTCAATAAGTGTTTCTTAGAATTATTTAATCATGACACTCCTTGGACTTTGAGTTTTCTCCTAGTATGCCTGTTTGGTGTGAGGATTTTCTGACTCGTTGTTTTTCAAAATGACCTTGGCATTGTTGTATTAATTAGCAATTGACCTAAAAGGATCTATTGCATCTTCAGCATTTTTGGAGACAAGTCTTAACCAAATTATCTAAAAATAGGCAATTAGCTTGTATATTTTTACAATGGCACTGCAGAAGTCCTTTCATCTTTTGACTAATTTGTGGTGAATATGATTGTATCGATGCTGTGCTTTGCTGTGTATGGAGTTTTGCATTTGTTGAACCACTGTAGGTTGATTAACTACAGATGTATTTTATCTTATTTATCTTATTTGCATTTATCTTATTCTGGTTCAAGTGGTTCTTGATCTACACTTGGTCTCATCCAGTCTTTAAGATTACCTGCAGAAACTCTATGGAGAATGGACAGAAACCACAGAAAGATAAAATACAATGATGTTCAGAATTACGTAACGAACTGCAGGATGAAGTTGAAATATGGTGATGATGTGGTAGACAGGTAGAAACAATATGACTGGTATAACCAGCCATAGGTAACTGGAGTAAAGGATTAAATGTGTAGGGATAACTGTGGGTTGTAGTCATGTGTTTGTAGTCTCATGAATAATAATGATGATGTACATACAGATCAATGGATGATGATGGATTGATCAATGACAGCTTTGCATATGGGTCCAACAGTAATTGGATGTTGAGTTCATTTGTGTAAATTTAGGGATTTTTTCTTTGACTGTTTCAGACCAGCGACAGAAAGTCTGTTGGAACAACTGATATTACTAAGAGCTTTGGCTGGGACAGCAGTGATGGTGAGTTGATAGCAGAGGACTAAATTGGATAAATAGTGCATATTTAAAGAGAAGCAGCATTCTGTGGCTGGAAAGCATTGTACTTCCTGATGATGAGCTCTCCATTTTGGGTTATTTAAATTCCCTTTGCAGATCCTGGTTTTCCATTAGAACTGTCATTCTGTGATAACTGTTTCGATGTCTATTCCATGTGTTTGCCTGTCTCTGAAAGTCCTAAGTGGTGTACATGCTGAAAATGCATGCTAATTTTACTACCAGATTGATGATATACATGTATAATGATTTGTTGTTGTTGTTGTTTTTCATAGCTTGGCATCAACATGACATTCAGGAGCTTTGTCGTGTTATGTTCGATGCATTGGAGAAGACTTGGCAGAACACAGAGCAGGCTGATCTCATTAATCAGTTGTACCAAGGACGAATGAAGGACTGTGTGCATTGTCTTCAGGTAACACTTTCATTTATACTGCTCCAGCATTTCTGTGTTGGCTCCGGTCAGCTGCAAAAAACTACTTTAGTAAGACTGCAAATGTAAATGCCAGTCATTTAAACCAATTTCAATTTCCTGCAAGTTTGTTTAATGACACTTATTCTAAAATTTCACGAACATTTGTTGAAATGACTGATCTGCTCAAATGTTGGCCTTTGTCGTCTATTTTAAAATCTAAGGCTAACATGTTTTTGCTATTTTGCATGAATTATCTATTGATGATTTTGTAGGTTTTTGTATCTTGAACCAATTCTAATGATCAGATGTCATATATTTCTTTTGTGTTCTGACAATGGTTTCAGTGTGAATGGGAAAGTTCAAAGACAGTGGCTTACCAGGATGTACCACTGGCTGTCAAACCATTTGGAGAGGGTAGAGCATACAGCACTGTGGTGAGCAATTCGAATTCATTCATTTAGCAGTCAAACTTTATAGTTGGCAAATCTGAGAAAAGAAAAAAAGGCAAAACAGACTGAGAACATGTTTTTATTTCATGTTGTTGAGGTGCCACTTACAATTCATTTGCTCTCACACATATCAGTTTCATCACAGTTGGGCATGGCTACGATTTTTCTTATCCAGTCTGTTAATTTTGACGTTAAGGTCCCATGTTCAATAATTGAACTTGGAATGGGCTTGTTTTCTTTGTATCAGCCCTTCTTAACCCAGCATGTAGTAAAACATAAGGCATAATCAATAACACTGGCTGTTAAAGGGTTGAACCAGCATTGGACAAATTATAAGGTTCAGGACAGGATCTTGTGAATCATTGGATTCGCAGTTTACTCCGGGCTATGTTGGTTCCAGACTCTACTGCTGAGTGAAAGAGACACTTGTTTGCAAACAACATGCCGATGGAGTGATACCCACAACCGCATGATCATCGACCCCAAGTCCAAGCATGTTACCAACAGACCATGATGTCGTTGATGTGAAGAAATTTCATAAGTATGACATCATTATAGCAAAAAGACAGATGTTGAAAGAGAGCTCAGGTTGACGAGTACATTTCATTGTCTGGTTTTTATGTAACAACCATTAGCATTGCTATTGTGTATTTAATACATTGAGAAACAAGACATTACACAGTTAGAAGAGAGTAATGGCTTGTGCTGATCTTTGTAGGAGGAGTCGCTGAGAGCATTCTGTTCACACGAACTTCTTGATGGCAATAATCAGTGGTTCTGTGAGAAATGTGGCACAAAAGTTGATGCACACAAGGTAACTTACTCAACTAGGATGTTAACCTCAACCTGCCTCATATGTCTTGTTTTCATTATTAGTTTTAGTATTACTATTATGCCAACACTTTCACGGCTTCTGTTTCAGCAGTATGTAACATACGTTGTTAGCCAAATATCTAATATCTGAATTAAACAATTCATATAAAATGTTGTAAATCAATCCATAGCAATTGTTATGTGATTCTTGGTTAATGGTTGTAAGTAATTTGTTACAAATTATCATAGGAAACAAATTCATAGTTTCAATTACAGATTAATTCACTGGTAAATTTGAAACTTAATGACATTACAATTGTAAAAGAATTTGTCTTTTGTTATATTTTGTGTGGTTAAGATCTGTTCTTTGAATGTTTGTAGAGTCTGAAGTTTATAACATTTCCCTACCTCTTGACAATGCATCTGATGCGATTTGACTTTGACTACAACACATTACGTAGAATCAAACTTAATCATAGGTTGGTGGAATAACGTCATATTTTCATGCTAAAGATGTCTAAGAAATTCATTATTGGCCGTGGATCTAAGGACTGTTGATTTGATGTTGAACATTTTCATTCTGACTGAAAGCTCTTTTAAACCTTTGGCCATGTCTGGAAGGATGGCTGTTGATAGAGGTTTATAAGGAATGAATGTTACATCATTTTATCTTGTATGTGCGTATATTTGAATGCATGGATACATATTGTACATACATGGATGTACATGTATATGTGTAGTTGTGTATGTATAAATATGTATAATTGTTGTTAATAGTGAGATAAATATACTTGTACTGGGATGTTCTCTTGGATAATGCCTGTAAGTTTTATAGTCCTTCAGTTCTCCTGTTCTTATATGTAATAATTGTTAGGGACGATTGTTGAATATTTGCAGTCTTCTGTTATTTCGTCCTCTTTGTGTGTGGTTCCTTGTTGTGGCTATCTTCATTAATGTATGGCTTTATTAAAATTATATTGCATAAATGTCTGCTCTGATCACATGTATGGAATTTGTTGTTTGTGAAATGATTGCTTACATTTAATCACAGTCATTATTTTGTTGAGAGTGGCATAGTTTTGTAGAGTTAATGCACTGTGGATTAGTCACTATTGAGAAGAGAGAGATGACCTAACTATAAATACGTTTTTGGTTTTTGTAGGGATTTTTGTCATAAACAAGTTTCTGGGTCTGTGGTCTCTAAGGCCAGTCATAAACTTAAGGTTGGAAAATAGAGTTTATCTAATGTTTTCCTTTTTTTTAAGGATAAGCTTCCCTGAAGTCCTCGACTTGAACGACTTCATTGTGAGAACGGAATCAACTTCAACGGATGTTGTAACAGGACAGGACTTATCAGAGCAAGAGACGGCGAATGGCACGACTGCATTTAGTACTAACTGTGAGATTCTCCTTTGATTTTGATTCAATATGTTCTTTGTTTTTCAATGTATTGATAGTAACTAGACTTCTGTTGTATTGTTGTCATAATATGGTTGATTCGAAGCAACAGTGTATACTTTAAAATTCATGAGAAATAAAGTTGGTGATGCCAGAAGAGTTTTAGATGGAAGGTGGTTTAACTTTCATTGATGCGAACAAGGACATGAGAGCATTGGTAAATGCAAATGGATGGAAGGCTTTCGACCTTCCTCTGGGCCACCGAGCACCAATGAGGGGCGCTATATAAATTCTGATTGATTGATTGATCTCCATGACATAGACCTATCAGATATTGACAAGTCTTCAACAGATTGTTGCTCTTGGCAGCAGTTTCACTTCAAGTGGCCATTTACTGATACGTTATGCTTGTAAGACGATACCCTCTTCAGGGCCATCGTCAGGGATCGAAGACACATTCTCCACCCATTGTGCCACGAGAGACCAGAAACACGATACAACCTGAGGGAAAGACCCCGTCACCCCACCCATTTGACCTCCCAGATAAAGACAAACAGAACTTTCTACAGAGACTAATGTACAAAAACATCTAATAGAAACTCTCGTGTTTCCAAGCGCCCACTGTAAATCTGTGAACTAGTATACTATTGCCATAGACTGGAATATTTTCAGAATCAGTCCTAGCAAACTCACTTAACGAGTTTGACACCTCTTTAATAATTGTCATGATCTTGTAAGACGCTGCATTTTTGACAGCGACATTTTCTTTTTCTCAATAAATGAAGATACACTCATACACACTACTGTAAAAGTAATTGAATTGTATTAGATACTAAATCTATAATAACTGCTAGATTGAAGTCCGGCATTTACAACGATTTTGATTTATACTTTATGCAGAGGTCAGTGTATATATATATATATATATATATATATATCATTTCTTCTACATGAGCCAATGTTGACCCTCAGTCAGTCTGCTGTGCAGCCTGTGACCATTTAAAGTACTGATTGATAGACCATCCTTCTTTACTTTTTGTATTTCTGTTGACTTGTTTGTTCACAGCTGAAAGTGCTTGCAGCAGCAACGACTGTTCAGCAATGAATTCATCGGAATCAAAATTACCAGCCACAGATCAGGATTCTTGCCACAAGGTCAAGCATAGTCATGTTTGAGAAATAAAAACCTGAATTCCAGTTAATTATGTTATGGGCGTGTGTGGACTAAGAGCACACACAAAAATAGTAATTCTGTTCTATTCTATTTACGGATTTATAAAGCACCTCTCACAGTGCAACCTAATCAGAGGCACTCCCAGTGCAAAAAACCCCTAGAGAAAAGAAAAGTCTTATTAAGAGAATAAGCAGAAACAGTTGTGCTACTAGATAAGATTGCAGCATGAGTCACAAAAGGAAGACTGTTCCATGGCTAAGGGCCAACAGAGGCATAGGCACGATGCTGAGCTGTGGCAGTTCTAGACCGAGGTACTAAAAGGTCCTGACGGTCTAAAGGGCGGAGAGGATGTCCAGAGGTAGCCGAGATAGGGTGCCTGGTAAGATCACAAAGATAGCGTGGAGCTTGACCCAGAAATGCTTTGCATGTAAGAAAGAGGATTTTAAACTGAATTCTATCAGTCAGGGAAAGCCAATGAAGATGTTGAGTCATGAAAGTCGAGATATGTGAGTAACTAGGAAGATGGGCAATCAAACGAGCAGCTGCATTGAGTACAGACTGGAGCAGAGTGAGGTGGAGTTTTGGTAGGCCGATTAGTAATGAATTGCAGTAGTCAATGCAGGCAGTGGCGCATTTACCTATAGGCGCGCGCCCTTGCGCTTAGAGCCCCCAAATCTCAGGGGCCTCCAAATGATAAAAACATTAAATACAAAATGTGAGTTAATGTGAATAACGTCTCGGGGCCCCCAAATGAATGAAAACATTTCATACAAAATGACTTCTGAGAAGCCCCAAATGAATGAACACATTAACTACAAAATAACATCTCAGGGAGTCGCCAAACGAATGAAAACATTAAATGCAGCATGACATCTCAGGGGGTCTCAAGTGAATGGAGACATTTCATACAAAATGGCAACTCAGGGGCCCCAAGTGATAAAAACTTAAATATAAAATAACATCTCAGGGGCCCCCAATGAATGAAATAATTTCACATAAAATAACATCTCAGGGACGGCGAGGGACCCTCGAATAAATGAAAACTTTCATACAAAATAACATGACTCACTTCTGAAATGTTTAAAATATAATAATTTATATTCTCTATTTTTGCAGCTAAGCATTCACATGACAAGTGTAGTGTAGTAATTCATAATTGCTCTGTTAACGTGAATATCAATCGGATCGATTAGCTGTGTTGGTAAAAGCAAAGGCTTCATGTTTTGAACCTCTTCGTCACCAGAAGCTGGCTCACTATATAATTAAGTGAAATGTTTAAATAAATTAAGTTGTGTATTTCGATATTTGATGTGATGACGTGACGTCACATATCTCAGACTCCCTCCCCTTCGTCACAAATCGTCACAGATGTATGACCCCTCAATGGTTGCATGACGTCATTTATAGACGGCCCCTTAGACTCAGTGTATAAATTCAGAGGACCCCAAAATGTTTGCGCCTAGGGCCCCGTTTTCTGCAAACGTGCCTCTGAATGCGGGAACAGATGAAGGCATGAACCATTGACGAAAAAATTGTTGAGGACACGGATCATCGGATGGCGCGTAGTCACCGCAAATGATAAAAGCTGGACCTAGAGAGATTAGAGATATTTGCAGAGAAAGATAATAGAGTACTGTCTGGAGATTGCGAATATTTGTCGAAAAAGTAAACTGAGGGAACTTCTTTGCAAGTAAAGTGTGATCAAGTTTAAGCAGCTGCTGGCGGGTAATGTACGTTGACTGCTAGGAACGTGTATATACGTCGCTTTATCCATGTCCCTTATTGCATGTATTTAGATAAAAGTTTTTAGCGGTCAAAGTGTTAAGAATTCTTTATGGTCTGTGCTTAAGATGTGTGGCTATTAGCACGAGGCTGCCCTGCCACGACAAGTGTTGATTTGTTTACTTTAGCAGCATAGATAATATTTGCATTCATATAGATCTGATGAGTTTTCATGAATAGGTGCTATATAAATAAGTACTCACAATTACAAATATAGTCCTAATATTATTCTTTCAGTAAAGCTAATTTAATTTTGGAATTTCAACTGTCTAGTTTGCTTGCATGCGTATTGTTATGCTGAGAACGTTTGGTTGTTATTGTCTGGAGTCCAGGTTTATATCAGTGATTAATAAATGATCAGTTTGAACATGTTGGCTTTGCATTCAATCCATTCTTTTGAATGTGGTTGCATCTTTTGAAATTGATGGCTTAATGTGAATCGGTTTATGCTAACATTAACCCTTTAATTGATTCATTCATTTCCGAAATTTGATACCGCCCTTCTTTCAACATCGTTTTGCTCAGAAGTGCATACACACGCCTTGACGGCGCAATTGCAGCTGTACTGCAGAGCAATGGTGCGCGAAGGACTTGCTCAAGGTTCCTACACAGTGACTCCCCGGACGAGGCTCGAATCCGCGCGCTCAGCACCCACTGAACGTTACGGGCTGACCGCTCTAACCGATCGCCCACTGTGCCACACCGACCAGCGTTATTGATTATGCCTTACGTTTTAATATGCGCTGGTCTTTAAAGGGTATATACATCTTTAAGTTGAAGTACTGCTTAAAATATAGGTCAAGGAAGATGGTGTAATGTTGATTTGGATCACAAGCTGTAATCACCAGAGTAACCTCTAACCCATGCTGACTTAAATGCTTGTTTTTCCTCCAAAATTCTAAAGATGTGCAAGTTCATTGCAAATCTTTGTCATAAAATGCTAGTGCTTTTCTTCTGTCTCCAAATTCTTCTAACTAATTGAATGATTGAATTGAATTGCAGGGTCCTTATGAATATGAACTCTTCTCAATTATGGTACATTCAGGAAATGCCTCTGGTGGTCATTATTATGCATACATCAAGTAAGTATCGTCTTCATTTATTCTTTTAACCTTATTTATATGAGCATAATCAGTTTTATGTAGGGATCGACTAAGTGTCAATTTCCTGTATAGTCAGACTCTTATGAGTTGAGTTGTACCAAGTCCGAATATTTAAAAAAGTCTCATTTTCTTGATTTTTAGTTTGGCAGTTTGCACAATTTTTATTAATTTTTAGTTTTGCCTCAGTTTACACTAAGATGTAGTGACTAGTAGGTACTATTAGTAACAGCATTTGTGTTTTTAGTTAGGTCAATTGTTGTTTTGAAAATAAAAAAATCAGATTTTTGTCTTGCAACAGATAATTGGAGTGCCGATTTTTATTAAGACTTGGACCCATTGTTTGTCTGAGACCAAGTAAAAGTTTTGGCTCATCCCTATATCTGTATACATGTGAAAGGCCACTTTATCAGTGGTTAATGGTAGACTGATACTCAGTTGTTAAACAATTGCCTCTTTGTCAGGGGACGAAAAAAGCAGCTTTATCCGAAACTCTAAAAGATACCTAAAGTATTCATAAAAATAAAGCCAAAACCATGTGTATTTTAACTTTCATATTAAAGTATGTTGAATAATAGTAATAATAATGTTATTTTGTTCGATGGATTTGATTGGGATGTCTGTTGGTTTGTTTGGGTTTTGTTTAGATCCTTTGAAAGAGATCAGTGGTTCAGCTTTAATGACCAAAATGTGTCAGCCGTAAGTTGAATTTATTTTACGTATATGCCTCATGTTTAGAATGTTACAAACACTAAAGAATGGCTGCATTTTCCAAGTGGATTGCAAAACTTTCATATTTAATTCTGTGGGATCACGAAACCTATTTTCAGTGTGTGATGACATTAAATTTATTGTGCATAATTCTATTGTGATATCAAGATCACATTCATATTGAAGTATGTTGACACTAAATTTATGCAGACCAGAATTAGGGCTGCAGATTGTGATGTGCAAGTAAGTATGTAGGATAGGAAGTTTTTGTGATGTTTTGTGTGCAGTCTAAGGTGACTCTTGTGGCAGACAAATATGCAACCTACACTTATTTGGTAGTCAAACTGTTTTCTTTGCATTGACTACAACTGCCAACAAACTCTGTCACTCATGAACTATGAATATCAGCAACTGTATGCCATGGTCTTGACTTGTCAGCATGGGGAAAGTTATGAATGTGGATGCTTTAGTAGCTTCAGTCATGACTACTTAGTTATCGTTTGGGCTGAAACTATTTCATTTCTGGTTGATTCAGTTGTAGCATTGAAATTACCAAAAGAAGAGTGTGAAAATAATTTTTGTTTTAATAAAATAATATTTTCCTGTCTGCTTGTTCAGATTACCTATGATGATATTAAGAAAACCTATGGGGGTTCCTCTTCTGTTCATGGACATTATTCTTCAAGTTTTGCAAGGTACATCTTCTCATGCTGTAGTTTAATTGATTTAGGTTAAGGTTCTTTTCGACAAAATGCAGCTATGTGCCTGTCAATAATCGGGTCTCACAGATGTGGCTTTTGTGGGTGCTGAGAAATTTTTGAAGAATTACATTACATTATGTATAGAAATTCTGTCAGTTGTGTAATATTGCTTTGCTTTGATTTGCTTCTTTTTCAATGTTACTGTCTGGTTGGCTTATTATGTATGTTGCAGTTGAAATCACATTGCATTACTTCGCAGTAGGCTCATCAGATGTTTTATCTCCTGGAGATTATCTTGATTGGTTGATGGCTGTCTCAATTTACTGGCGACTTTTGATAAAGCTTAAATATTTTATTTTTTTAGATTATTATGCAGTATTGTCTTAAATGCTTAAATCTGCATGCTACTATATCACAAAACTGGCATGCCTTTTATATATACACACACATATATATTATATATGTATGTTATATTATATATCTAGAAATAAAGTGATGCATATGAATTCATTACTACATTATGTGTTATACGTTGTAATGACATGACGATCATTGATTAATAATGTTTAACTGGTAAAAATTGCATTCCTGGTATTGTCTGTCCTATCAGTTTGTAAGGTCATTAAGTGTCTTAAAAAGTATCTTAGTTTTTCAAAACATAATTCTGGTCAGTCTGCTTTACTAGCATACGATGCATGACATTCATGGAAGTTGTATGTATACAGATCACTTAAAGACTTCTGGCTACAGAGTCATTCTTGAAATCAGTTTTTCAGAAACTGAACAAAACATTTGTGAAAATTGTTGCAATGCACAAGCTGTTTTGAATATAATAGTGACTTTGAGCACTCAACAAACTATCATTTTTTCAGCCTAACTTATTGCCGATCACTTGTTGAAAGCTCTTGAAGGCATCTCCAGTTGTTCACTGGAATTGGAGAATATTTGTAGATGTGGATAAAAAGGAAAATTGAATATGAATGGGTATTTGCTAGAATTATAAACTGACAGCTGCAAATACTTTGTATGTTTCTATGTTTGTTTGTGTTATGTAAAGCTCCACAAATGCTTATATGTTGATGTATCGTCGTATCGATAAAGAAAGAAATGCCAGTACGTAGACCCACACTCTCATATTTTTCTTATGAAAAAACTTTTGATATTGCATCTCACATAAATCCTGTTAAGAAACTTTGATCTATATAATTATGTCACAGGCAATGGGTGAAACCTGGCATTTTGATTTTTAGGCAACTTGTAAAATCCCCTATTTAGGGTTATGTTTTACAAATTGCCTAGACATTTTTGCAAGATCCCTGGTTTCAGACATTGCATGTAACATATACACAGTCTTAATCTTTTAGATTTTAATTGGTTTAATCAGTTGAGATTCATTGCATCAATTGCATGGACTGCATTGTAATTGTAATTGAACATTTATAAAGCATCACTCAGACACTCTAAGATGCTTTCAATCCAAGTAGGTGCTATCACTAGCAAATAAGATGATCTTCAGACATTTCTGAAACAGAGGAAGATGATGAGCTCTAGCCACAGTAACTGCGGAAAATGGTTCCAGCTTGAGGAACCGGAATGAGCAAAGCCTCTGGATTGAGCTCTAGCATATACTTACCCTATGCTATGCTACTGTCTGTGAGGGTGACTGCCAGTTATTAAATTTTTTGCAATTGTGCACACACTCCAGGCATGATCAACATTGAAAAAATCAATGATGTTCTAGTTCCCTAATTGGAATCCCAGTTCATTGTCCGCATCCTGGGCTTGCTTTTGGATGAAAACTTACCAATAGTAGATCATGTGAACTTCCTTTGCAGGTCGTGCTTCTATCAGCTGCATTAGCTACATTTCATATGTTGTAGTTTATCATTCAGCACTACAGTTACCCTTATTTAGCACCTGTTTATCTTAATGTACCTGGATTATTATTGAAATTCAGTCATTGCGGGTCTCGAGTGATTCCGTTTATGTCATTGTCTTTGTTTCTAGACCTGTGCCTTTTTTGCCTTCTTTGTGGAGGATGTAAACATTTTCCTGTGAAAATACCATTTATTGTTGTAACCCGCTTGTTCTTCTGCCAGGCAAGCCTCTGCATGTGGCTTCAGTTGTTCTAGTAGGACCTGCAATAGTATTTTGTTCATGTTGTGGGACAATGATGTTGTTCTGTAGTTTCTACATTCTGATCAATCACCCTTCTTTGGAATGCTTAATATAATGGATTGCATCCATTCTCCTGGTATCCTCACCCTCTCCCTCTCCCCACGCCTGACTATCTCTTGGACCAGTACTTCACCTTCTGTGTTTATGGCCTTGCCGGTGATACCATTAGTTCCTGGAGCTTTGTAGCCTATTAGTTTGTTTGTGGCTGCATCCGCCTATGTGAGCTCCTTGGAAAATATTGCGACCGGCAAAACATTACAAAACGTTTGACACCTCGGGTATAGTGTATTATATTTGATGTGCATTGTGTGTTCTGACTTAGGAGTTTTGTTCTGTCATCGATTGTCTCATGCATTTCAGAGTTCATGCGAGTCGACCAGTTTCCAGTTCATCTTCAGCGGGAACTGAAAAGAATGCAGGACAGAGAAGACAGCGAACGACGCCAGCAGGAAGTGGAACGTAACACTTGCAAAGTGAGTCCAATGTCAAAACAGATGCTTTCTCTATCTATCTATTTTATCCATTCAGAGCAGCACAATTGCAGATTGATCAAAGCATTGTATCGTCTCTGGATGTTTACTGTATTTGACTCAACTGTGTTGAGTTCATTTATTTTAACAATAGTTGCGCAGTACATTAACGCTTGCTTTACACATTCTTAGAACTTTTGGTGTGCACCAAATTTATCAGTTTGCAAGTTATAGTGCATTGTAACTGCAACAATACTCATGAAATATCAATGTGTCATATATAAACATATAAGATATTATAAATGGTATATCATATATGCCTATTATATAACTCCTCTAAGTGTGGCACGGTTAGAGCGGTCAGCCCATAACGTTCAGTGTGCGCTGAGCGAGCGGGTTCGACCCTCGTCTGGGGAGTCACTGTGTAGGGACCTTGAGCAAGTTCTTCGTGCACAATTGCTCTGCAGTACAACTGCAATTGCGCCGTCGAGGTGTGTGTGTGTGCACTTCTTAGCAAAAATTGTTGGAAGAAGAAGGACTGTATCAAATTTTGGTAATAAATAAAGAAATAAAATCAAATAAGTTTGTATAAATATAAACAGTGGTTAAAGGTCATGTGATAACATCTTACATCAAATTAGGTATCTATAGTAATAACACAGATTTTTACGTTTAAAAAGTATCTAATTTGACTGGATCATAATATGAGACCTTTTCATTGATTGTTCATCTATGTGAAAATTACGCACAGAACCTCAGGGTCAGTTTATGCATGACAGACTTCTAAGTCCATTTCTTGCACATTGGTTTTTTTCACTTTGTGAGCGTTATTCAGATAGAGTCACAAATTACCAGTTAACAATTCATGAGAAGCTAGCAGCCTTTCACAGTAGAACACTACAGCTACAGTATTTTGCAAATGTAACTATGTGCTCAATCACAACTACACTCTGTTGGATACAAATATGAGAGATTTTAATTATGTCTTCTTGGCTCATTCTAAGTATTTTTATCTTTATGGCATTAACATTAACATACTTCTTATTTGCATTTGGACCTTTCAGTGCTTGTGAATAAGCTGGTGCCCTGCACTTGGTTTTTGAGTGGTTGTAGAACTTCTAAGAGTTTTTGCCGTGTTTCATAATAAAGGCACTTGAATTTCATATTAAATTAGCCCCACCTTTGTATGACATCGGCCGTACAATCTTTGGATTTTACGATTATGATCAATGATCAATCAGTGCAATTTATATAGCGCCTCTTCAAGACAACTATCCAGAGCACTACGATATATGTGAACCTCTAACATTTTGGCTTTTTATATGGCTTGGTGGAATATCAATGCTTAGTTAAGTAGGGCCAACTAATAGTACATGATTCTCCACCTCAGGTTTCAATATGGAACCTGTGCCAGTCCCAAGCCCGTATAAAGGAGGAGGGTTGGAGTGCAGATACTGCCACTGTAAAAGACCAGACAACAGAAATTCAGCGCAAAATGATAACCATATGTAAAACATGCTGACTCAGACATCGCCCGGAGAAACAAGGTTCATGTCCTCAACCGAGGCATCGGGTTTGGATCGAAAAGTTAAAAAGCACAAAACCGGGACATGTGGTAGAGTATGGTGAGAAATGCGTTGGACACCAACGGGTGTTGAACCCATGGACTGATGGATGGATGTAACCAGAACACTACACCTTAAAATTAGCTTAATTGATTATTAGAAAAATACAGCATAGACCCTTTTTACTGAAACTGTCTAGATGTTCTAAATGCCCATCTTAGCTCTATGATTTAAACTCAGTCACTGATACAACTTCTAGACTTTCTCACCATTGCTGTAGGGTTGGAAACTCTTGTCTTCTCACAGATTCCTTTCGTATTTCATTGTTGAGTTTGTTTGAAATCCCAGTGTAAAACTGGTTAATTTGTTTTCTGCTAAGTGAAATGGTCTGCTTTGATTGTCTCTCACTGTCAGTTATTTGGCCTTTTGCTCACTTTTTGTTTTTTTCAGATCAAGTTATTTGTCTTTCATCCAGTTGAACAGAAGCTCCTTGAAACGACATTGGCCGTTCACATGAACAAAACTCTTGCAGAGGCCACTGAAGTCGCTTGGAAAGTATGCTTCACCTTGTCTGTTCTTTCTTCTGTTTGATTTTGTATTATACTTAACTTGACCGAGTATACAGTAATTATGGAGAATTGAGTGCAATAGAGAGATTATTGAGAGTTAATTCTCAATTCTGATGTGCCTTTGTAAGTCATATAGACCTGTTATGTGTGTGGGGTCCAACCTCATTTGTGACATTTTCTGTGTTGGGCTGTACATAGACCAAGTCCTTCTCTCAGTATAAAATGCATGTGGGGCAAGGTTATCAGTTGCTTAGAGTGCTTGACTTGTAACGTGGTCAATACGAGTGTTGAGTCTTTCCTAAGCTGTCATGTACTAAGTTGTCAATCAATCAATCAATCAATCAATCAAAAATACTTGATATATTGCCCCTTCAGAGGCGCTCCCGGCCTAATCCTCGGCTGAAAAGGACAGTTTTAAGAGAGGCGTAAAATGAAGATGAGGAGTTCTTAGGTAGGAAATGGAGCTCTATGAGAACTCCATTCCAGATTGTAGGTCCCACGGCCGAGAAAGCCTGTGTAGAAACCTTGAGCGACTCCTTTGCTCACAAGTGCTCCATGCCTCAGATTCAGAGTCTCTGCTCTGATAAGCATGATAAAATTAATATATTAATATTAATGAAAAAACTTATGTTATTACTTGGTATCATAGATTAATGCTTTGTATTTTGTCAAGTGACATTTAAATCAATGCAGAAGTTACTTGCAGAAACTCAATTTATTGCTTATCAATTATGTTTTTCTTTTGTATATGAACTTCATAGTTTAACGGGTATGCACGTATCTGTGATTTCTCTGTTAACATTGAAGATATTGATTACTGTATTTTGCAGTTTTACATGTCATTTTTACCATAGCATCTTGAAGGTTGTATTTGTCCCAATGCTGGAATATGCTAGTATTTCAAGTAATTTGTGTGCCTTATTTTTATTCTGAATATTTTAAAAATGCCAGTTACTGCATACATACTGATATATGGTCTAAAATCTATAAATACACTTACAAACTCTTCCGGCGCCAAATTGTTCGCGCGCCAAATTGTCCGACACCGAATTGTCAATCGCCAAATTGTCCCAGCGCTGAACTGTCCGGGAACCCTTTTTGACAGACAAACTGGAGCTGGCCAATTAATTGGGCCAATTATCAGCATATCGGCAGTATCGGTTAGCGGCAATGATAATCGGCGCCAATATTAAAAATTAAATTTTTTTATTTTATAATCAAATCAAATCAAAGCCATTTTATTTCTAACAATCAACACTCAAAACAAGATGATAGAACAAAGACAATAAATGGTTAATGTTATACAAATTGAACAATGAAGAATAACATTCGAACCCAAGAAAAGTGAGAAGTTATGATGGATGATTAGAAAGGGTGAGTCAGAAAGGGACATGTCCCGCTAGCTCTGACAACCCTATAAAAGAAAGATTTGGATGGCGATAGTAACCGAGAAAGAAATAGTCAGAACGACAAAAAAAAGGAGTAAATGGAAAAGAGAAAGGAGCGGAAGAGGTGAGAAGATGCAGAGGAACAAGGAAAGAGGAACAGAGGAAGAAGGGAGCAGGTGAAATATAAGAAATACGGCAATAAGAGAACCTAAGATGATAGCAAGAGACAAGTAAGAACCTATAGGTTTGTAGACAAAAGAAACCTTTTTGAAGCTTTTTTAAACAGATAAATTGAGGGTAACCCAGTCACTTCACCAGGTAGATTGTTCCAATGGGTAGGGCCAATATATTTGATAGAGAATTGTTTTAACCTAGTGCGAGCAAAATGACCACGATACTTATGAGCAGATGTAGTTGCATGATCATGGATATTGGAATCCAACTTAAAATAGTTGGAAAAAGGATTAGGGAGAAGATTACGATGATACTTATACATAAAGAGACAGGCTTGATATTTATTAATGTTATATAGTGACACTAATTTGTGAGTAATGAGTAGAGGATTTATACTAGTTCGCCAAGGGACATCACATATTATTCTAATAGCCTGCTTCTGCATATCAAACAGGTGATTTAAATAAGTTTTAAAATATGAACCCCAGGAGATATTGCAATAACAGAGATAAGGTGATATTAAAGAGTGTTATAAATAAATTAGAGTTGATTCTGACAAGCAGTGTTTAATTCTGAGGAATATTCCGATACTTCTAGAGATTTTCCTAGTTACAGCGAGTATATGCTCTTTCCAAGTCAGGCAGTTATCAACTATTACACCAAGGAATTTGGAAGATGTTGCGGATGCAATGGCCAAATCATTAATATACAAAGGTCTAGTGCAAGGAGTCTTTTTACTAGCATGAAACAAGACATAATTGGTTTTATCCAGTTTGAGACAACTTATTGGCTTTAAACCAATCGGATAGGCAGTTCAAGATTCATTGTAACAAAAAGGTAGTCAGGAGATCTATGAGATAAAAAGACATTGGTATCGTCAGCAAATAAAATAAATTTAAGAAGAGTTGAAGTCATAACGAGGTCATTTATGTAAATAAGGAACAAAAGTGGTCCGAGGATAGATCCATGAGGAACACCACAGGTTACAACCATAGGTTCCGAATTTACTCCCCGGAAGTGAACAAATTGAGTGCGATTACAAGATAGTCAGAAAATCATAGTTTAGCAGAACCCCTTATACCATAACAATCAAGCTTCCAATAATATTATTTTCAGTCATTTACCCGTTTAGCACGAGTAGCCCGAGTTGCGTAATCCTGTCCCATAGCGTGCAGCCAGCCCGAGGGCAGAGATTGTATGACTACTTAAACCGTGGAATAATCTTCAAAGGCTGTAGCTGTTGTGCAGAGTGAGTCACAGTACCTGCTTAATTAATTACCCTGGGCAGCTATTTTGACTCTGCTGGCTGCCCACCGGCCACTGACGCCCTTTTCAGGCCAAAGTGGCATTTCGTAAGGGCGGCTTGTCTGGGGGAGGGAGTGACATGTTTGATAGAAGAAGAAAGTGATTGTATGCCTGAATTTGCTACCAGAGACATTCTCATCATAATAGTTCAATGTTTGGGGAAGTAATGATGATGATAGCTTACAATGCTCATTCTACTTTTGCATGGTGTGACAGAGACCCTTTTCTGTGTGTGCCCGTACCATTATAGCTGGTTCACCTGGGCATAAGGTTTACCTGACTGATACTAGACACTGTCATAGCAACATCTTCTGCTTGTAGCTGTTGTGCAGAGTGAGTCACAGTACATCTTTGGAAAACACAATGAAAGAATCGGTTATCAGTATCGGCTATTATAATCGGTATCGGCAAATGAAATAATCGGCAATAATCGGTATCGGCAAAAAGGGATATCGTTACAGCTCTAAGACAAACATAGGAAAAAAAATTTCTAGGAGTTGTTATGTGAAGTTAGTTTGACAGCTTGTAATTTACAATATTTAGTTTAATTAAGTGTGCAACTAAATAGATGGCTGTGTTCGCTCTTTGTCAACGTTGAGTAATTACAATGTGTCGTGATTACTGATCTTGTGATCTTATGATATGCCAGGTTTTGTTGATACAGTGTAGGATTCTCTTCTGTTAAAACAAGTTGCTTTCTTTTCAGTTGTTTGAACTTGAGAGAATTGTTCCTCTGGATTGCGTCCGACTTGTCAAGTATGACAGTCCACATGATTACATTGATCGGTCATTCGATGGGGATGATGAAACACCAATGCACAGGATCCTCGGTGGCGTCAAATTCTTCTATGGTTTTGACCTGCTTCTGGAGGTGAAGCAACCGGGACAGTCTTTTGCCACATACAAACCAGGCGGTTAGTGCGGAAGTTCTGTCATTTCTTTCATGTCAGCAATTTATGTCTTTTATGTCTTCTTAATGAAGATTGAAAGTTCTGTTTCTTTATCAGAAAGTACCGTATATACTCGACCATAAGTCAATTCAAGTATAAGTCGAAGTGGAATTTTTTGGACAAAAATAACGTCCAAAATTGACGGCTCGAATATAAGTCGAACCCATAAAATAAAAAAACGAGTGATAAATTGAGAGGTATAGCTTAATATCTGCTGTCTTTCGGCGGAGAAGTTAGGCGGCTTGCTCCGCAAAATATATATTTTACTATGGGCAGGTCAATATTGATGCATGCAGCCGTGATAAATCGAGAGGTATGCCCTGATATCTGCTGTTTTTCGGTGGCGAAGCTCGGCGGATTTTGCCGCGAAATATTTATTTTACCATGAACAGATCAATGTTAATGCATGCGGCCGTCATAAATCAAGATATATAGTTTGATATCTGCTGTTGAATGTTAAGTATTCGGTTCGAAAATCTCCCATTATTTTGCCTCTCGAGTATAAGTCGAAAGACTTATTTCGCCGTCCTGAAATAGTCTTAAATTTCTCGACTTATAGTCGAGTATATACGGTAGCTACTAAAGTTCAAAACTTTGACAGAAAGCCATTGCATGAGGGCACTTGGAGTGTCTATGTGGTGACTTTGTTATAAAGGTTGGCAATCCGTGTGATTTGCATTGGATTATGAGAGATGCTCCACACCATTTGCTCTTGTTGTTTGTATATCATGTGTTTGTGTCATTTGCTTATTCAGGGATCAGTGTTAAAGTCTATGTTGTGGATTTGGCAAGTGAAACGATCAGCTTTCCAGTTACAGTTCGAGCAGTGCTTTCCCAAACGGTTGGAGAACTGAGGGATCTGATAGCAGGACACCTCGCTGTTTCACCAGACTGCCTTCGCTGTGTCCTTGAGATGCATTCAGACCTCAAGCAGCTGCTCGATCCTGGCCGGCTTCTGAAACTGGAAGGATTCACTAAAAGCAACAAGGTTATAATTATGTTGGTGCTGTATCAGTAGTGTTACTTCTTTTTGTGTTGATATAATACCACTATCTGGTGGTAAGCTTTGACTGATGACACAGAGCAACTTGTGGTAAGAACTTACCAGACAAATTACCATATGATTACATGTACAGTATGAACAAGTTATTACAGGAGTCAAGTTTAACTGTAGGCCGCCTTGCAAGGCTACCATCACCATATACAACTAATTTAACCACTCAGTAAAAGAAGGATGACTAGTCAACCTTTAGGGCAGCAGGATGCAAACTCGCTTCTCTGGAGTGATGGGACAAAATTTGAAACTGAATAGCCATGGTTTGCAAGTAGGCAAGTGATGTCATCTTGTTTTCTTTCCATGAAGAGCAGTTTTAATGATTTGTTCACCGATTCATTCGGAGCAGTTACAGAGAGAGTGCCTCTCTGAGATATACACCCAGGTCATGCAGCAAGGTTTTCCATGTCCATCCAAACTTATCTTGTTACCTAATATCATCTTGCCTTGTAAGGTGACATTGCATTAGACAGCCTGTACACAGCAGACTTCAGAGGTTCTTATAAACAGGCTTTATAGAAGTCCAGGTAAAGACTTGCATAAGATGTCATGCATATAACATAACATGATTAAGTCTCTTATGTTTTGGTTGAGGGACACAAAATGCATCAGCAATCTCAGACTAAGAGCTCTTTCTTTCAGATTTCCAGTTTTTTTTTCATTATTAAGAATCTCATTTTTAAGTATATTACACAGACTTGCATTCGTTTATGTTTCTTGATTCATAAAGAATTGATGCATAGTACATCTGTCTAAACTTGGCTTTCTGTATCGATAAATTGTTCTTTCCAGATCTTTTCTAAAAACCGTATGGCCAGTTTTAATCAATGCGTATTTTGCAAACACTACTTCAAGCTCATTTTCTGAAGTAGACATGTAAATTATTTGCAACCAAGTGCACTATGATCTGTTATTTAGAAACAGAATTAATTTACAATTAATTCATAATTATGATGCTGCATATTGAAGTTATTTGTTTATGTAATAATTGTAATGTGTAATCTTTAGATATTTGTTGAAATATCTGGGGCTGAAGATGATGCAGAAGTCGATTTTAGAAATTCTCATCTCTTTGAGGTTCTCGATCGCTTTGAAAACACGATTCGAATTCATGTTCAGCTACCAATCGGTGCAAATGGTCAGCCTTGTAATTGTCTGTTTGCATGATTTTCTCTTTTTCTGTGTTCCTCTCTTCATATTTCTTGTTTGCCCATAGTGATTTTCTATGATTTCATATGCTGAGGCCTAGAAAATGAAGAAGTCGTTAATAGCTCAGCTTGAGGGACTACTCTTCTTCTTCTTCTGTTGCATTTAAGAATTTGCTGTGTTCTTCCCAGTTTGTGCCACTACTAAATTCTAATGATTAGTGAGAGATAAATGTGCATGTGCTAAGGGTCATTATATTCTGATATATTGATTCTTTAAATTTGATATCGCCCTTCTTCCAATATCTCTTGCTCAGAAGTGCACACACCTTGACGGTGCAATTGCAGTTGTACCGCAGAGCAATTGTGCGCAAAGTACTTGCCCAAGGTCCCTACACAGTGACTGACGCCTCGGATGAGGGTCGAACCCGCTAGCTCAGCTCACACTGAATGTTACGAGTCGACCACTCTAACCGATCAGCCACTGTGCCACACAATAATTATGTATACAGTCCATTTAGAAGGTTCAAATCTACAATGTTTCAATTACAGACCAAATGTGATTCCTATTAGACCATTCATTCATGCATTCAGAGCATTTATGTGACACCTCTTCAAGGAGGAAGTGCTTTGGGTGATCATGGGAAAGAGAAGAGTTCTCCAATGCATGTGAAAGGTGTATTCGAACTTCATTAAAGTGAATTGTTTTGTTCTGACCAGACGCTGATGCGGCTCAGTTGGATTCTGTGGAAGCATCGAGTAAGAATTCGGTGACAACTTCGTCTGAAACTGTTCCGCTCTTTGATGATTCATCCTTGAAGCTCAGCTCAGAATTTTGGAATTCTGAATCTGTTGCAGCCAATGCCACAAGTGATGCGTTGCACCTGCCTTCAGATGCTGAGGCTGGTGTCGTTGATCCCGTCAACTGCAACTCAAATGCAATGTCAAAAGCCGCCGCTGCCATCTCAAATGACTCCGAGCCAACAGTATTGTCGCCGACAAGCGAAAAGGTGTCACAGGAGTCATGTTGTGATGAAACTAGGACTAAGAATTGTGCTTTGTCTGAGACACTGGAAGAAGCGTCCACTGACACATTTGGCACCCAGAATGGTGCCAGCACTTGGGAGACGGACAGAGGGGATTGGGTCAATGCTGCTAATGCAAGAGAGACCATGTATAGGAGTTACTTCAGAGCAACATTGCAGGTCAATGCAGAAACGAAGGAACGCAGTAAGTTGAGACAATGTTGATATGATCTCTCCTGTTGGCCTGTTGATTGCAGATTGTAATAACCAGAATTCTTTTTTGGAGCAGAAGATTGCTATATGACTTCTACTGAATGTAAAGTTGAGTTCTAACTTGAGGTTTGTATAAGAACCCACTTAAAAAACACAGATATAACAGTCAAAATTATCTTTCTAGGTACCTTCTTGGAAGGAAATTCAGCATGCATCTATAATTTCCTTTTTTTGTATTCAAAAATTCTGTTGTGATGTCTGACTGCAGCTTTTTTTGCTCCTTCTAAAAGAGTTTGTCTCGCAATATTTAACTTTTGTGCCTTCATTTTTCAGCAGTTTATTGTAGCCCAGTTGTAAGCAGAATGTTTTCAATGTGAAGGTATAAAAATGTAATTGATTTAATTTCCAGTATCAGTCAACATATGTCATGTTAGAGGCCTATATTCTTTGCCTGCATTGGTAATGAAATGCAGGTTAAAGACATCATCAGTCTTTAGTTTGTTTTGAGATGACTGATGAATTGACCTCACCATCTCCTGAACCTTTAACACTGAACTGGTAGCCCATTACAAGATTTGAGTCATCAATTCTGACCCCCAGGCTTATCATTATTCAACAAGGTCATCTGATTATCGTTCTCTAGTCATACGGAAGACTAAGATTCTTGGTTAATCGAGTGCTTTCAATTGCTGTGTTTAGATTTTGCAACTCTTTCTCTGTTTTGTGTCTGTTCTGCTCAGTTGCTTCTGTCATTTTGTTTTTACTTACTGTTTCAAATTTTTTATCTGCCACAGACAGCTGCCTCTATGTCTTAGTTGACTGATACTGGAAATTAAATTGATTACAGCTTGCTTGGTTTTGCCTTACGCAGTAGACAATATACATTGTATTTAATAATTAATTAATGATCTCAGAGCATCTTATAACATTTGGAATACAAGCGTCTCTCTTCATGAGTTTCCGTAATGACTGCTTTCATCTCCATCATCATCATTATCTTTTGTCCTAGCAACTGACTTTGGCTATGTCTTTCTTAACTTTATCCACATTTTACGGCCATGGTGCTGATATATTTTCGAAGGTGATGCTGTATTAAGTAGGCTACATAATTTAATTATAGAATGAAAGACTTAAATAGACTAATGTGTTGTTTGAATGGAGTCACTACAACATTACATTTGTCTGATACAATAGAACCAAGATATGTTTGTATGATTTTTAGGTTTATCAGTTGCCCTTGACAAGCGAATTACGCTTGAATCTTTGAAGATTTGTCTCCAATCGTATGTTGGAACAACATCAGACAATTTTGAGGTCAGCTATTTGTTTGTCATTCATTGTTGGCATCTGCTTAAATATCTTTTTGGTTTTATTATGAGATTAAATGGATGAGGAAAGTTATCATCCTCATACAACATAAGCAACAGATGTTTCCAGTCATTGTCTGTGGTGAATTAATTGTTATTGTCATTCAGAATCTGATGAGAATCCATGACCTCTGAATGTGACTTACAGGTGGTCTGTAAATCGGTCATTGTGGTAGAGTTTATTATTGTGTCATCTTTTCTTAGTGATATTAATGCTATCTGCACAAGGCAGACAGCAAGAACAGAATTAGTCTATGGCTAAGTTCAGCTTTGGTGGGAAAATAAAGTAGGCAGTAAGGACAGTGGTGTCTTCTCATGTCTTAGATCTTGAGCCCATCGTACCTTCTTAAGTCTCAAACTTTTCTCTTGGACCAATCTTCCACTACTTCTGTATAATATTGCATTTAACTCCATTAAGCAAACATTTTGAAACCTTCTTTAAATGAATTCTTCAAAATCAGTTGGATAGTTGTGAGTGCAATGCCGTTGAGGGGTCATAATATATGGTCGTTCTATATTTAGTGATTGATAAATCCTTATTCCTGGATACATGCACATTGCAGTTTGTTGCTGCATTAAACAGGTTTTCCGAGTAACAAGCAATGGAGAGGAGTTGGAGATGAAGCGCCTGACAGAGTCGTTGACCATGTGCGATGACGACTGTCAAGTATGTGTCTGACACGCTGTCAAGTTACTTATTTTCTGAAGCTATCATGCTAACACTTAATCTCTTATAACGTTGAATCTAGTTTAAATGGTCAACTTATGGTTGTAGTTGTCATCCTTTTTTAATGATCTATTAAAACCGTGAAAGACTGAAAATTGGTTTTGATTTCAACAACAGTTGATGTTACTTTGTGTTTTCATTGTAGTTTAAAGTGAAGATTGGTCGGCCTTTACAGAAGGGAGAGCACAGAATCAAAGTCCATCAGCTGCTCATCAGTGATCCAGATGTATGTAAAGCGTGTTTGGCTGTTGAAACGGACGAGTGATCTGTTAACCATTAATACAGTCAGGGTGTTTGCTGTGTCAGTATAATAATAATCGCTTCTGTACCTTGCGTTAAAACAGCGAGTGTTGGCTTACATGCATCCTAAGTGGCTGTGAAATTCAGGCTCCAGTTTCTTGCAGTTTGCCAGTTCTCTGGGGTTATTCAGAACTACACATAAAATTAACCTGCTTCAGCTTGACTTCCCATTTTCTTAGTTTCTCTGACTTGTTAGGTTTCAACCTGGCTTCTCTAATGTATTATGACGTCTATCAATGCTTCAATTGAAGTAATCACATGTGTATTCTGATAATCTTGCTCCAGCTTTAGTTAGATTAGATTAAATTAGAATTTAGACGACACTATTCCTCATCTATTCCTTCTTACAGAAGTGAATGTCCCTCCAACATGGTGTCCCTCAGACTTGTTTGTCCACTACACAGCACAGAAGCTTTGCTATTGTTGGCCATGTATCCTAGAATGGTATTCCTTTTAAAATTAGAAGTGAGCCTGTACTCCCTGCTTGGACAGAATTGCCGATGAGATTTTTCTACTTTCATCTATCCAGGTATATACATACTCTGAACCTACTCTTGTCCACGCTTTCATCACAAGTCACCTCGACGACTGCTTTACCCTATATGCTGGCATCGCATGTGGTAGTATTGGGCAGCTGGAGCGAGTTCGTAGGGTGTGTGCTCATCTGATAGGGGGCATCTCCAGGACTGGCCGCGTATCTGCCTATATGCGGGATGTTTTACATTGGTTACCCATACCATAGTGCATTGCATTTAAGATTTCTTCCCTTGTCTGGTGCTGTCTTTGTGGTGCTGTTCCTATTTACCTTTGGAAGCTTCATTGTCCTATTTCCACTAGTAGAAGTGTTGGCAGAATGCTGTGCTCTGCCTCACAGGGTCTTTGCAGTATCATGCTTTTTCGGTTGTGTCCACCCCCCCCCTCCGACTCCTTGGAACGGTCTCCGTTAGAATCTTTGGCTCCTGCCTAGGAACTCTCCGATATCTCATTTCTGTTCTACTCTGTAATCTGTCTTCTTGGACCAAGGTTGAACTGGGAGTGCCTCTGATTAGATTTCTGGAAGAGGCATTATATCAAATTTCATTGATTGGTTGATTGATTGATTTGATTGGTTGATTAATTTCACTGCATTTCCAACCTTTGTATCCATGGCATCATGCAGCTAGACTCATCTTTTTCTATTCAATCTGAGAAAATGAAAGTCAGCACATTTGTTTGTAACACACTTCTATAATTGTGTATTTATCTTTGGACCACACTTCAACTTCAGAAGAATGCACTTCCAAGTTTGAAGATTGCTGAGGTTTATCTTCCCACTGGGATATGTCATTACGACCATGCTGCTTATGCGCTTCATTTTAGTCAGTGAACCAGAGAATCATCGCTAACATGATCTGTGTGCTGATGAAACTGTTACCGATCAGATGGACTTGTTGGGTAAATGGTACTTCCATCTCACAGCTAACTGATTGTTTTCTGCAGGCCTAAGAGTTTGCTTGTTGGCTGTGTAAATATGCGTTGCATATAGAAGGTGTTGTCCTGTTTAAGCATTTTTCATCTTTGGTTTTGTTTGGTTTGCAGCCGATTAAATTCCTGACGGAAGTTGTTATTTCGAAAGGAATGACTGTCCTTCAGGCAAAGATGTCCATTCTTAGGGAACTCAGACTAAAGCAAATCATGGATGTCCCACCAGTTGACAGGTATGAGTCTTCTTCTCTCTCTCTCTCTGTCTCTCTCTCTCTGTCTCTCTCTCTCTCTCTTTGTCTCCGTCTCTTTCTCTGTTGTTGCTGCTTTTCTCTCTCTGTAAATGCTATTAGCCTTACAGTCCAGCTTTGCCTGGGATTAAATATTGAATTGAGCGGTGCGCTGCTTTGGCCCTGAGATTTTCCCTGATCATAAGTGTTCCATCTCCAAATGAGGACATGCTTTCAGACTAACACATCTGGTGTGCATATTAATTAGCATTGCCTTCATGATGATGCGAATGCAAATGGCAGTTGTTATTACATCGAATATATTTTTAAATTCAAAAGTAATAATGTCCAAATATCGGAATGATGTTGTGTAAGTGTAATATTTAAAAGCTTTGTCCTGCACATCTCTTGTGCATGATCACATCTCTGTGACGATCATTCAAGGATTCATCATAATTATAATATTATTATTACCGAAATTTGATACCACCCTTCTTCCAACATCTTTTGCTCAGAAGTGCACACACATGCCTCGACGGCGCAATTGCAGTTGTACTGCAGAGCAATTGTGCACGAAAGACTTGCTCAAGGTCCTTACACAGTGACTCTCTGGATGAGTGTCGAACTCGCTCACTCAGCGCACACTGAACATTACGAACCAACCACTATTACCGATCGGCCACTGTGCCACAGTGTAATAATAACTGTAGTAATAGTACCGTATTTACTCGCGTATAAGTTAATTCGCGTATAAGTCAAAGCGTAATTTTTTGACAAAAATGACGTCAAAAATCGACGACTCGCATATAAGTCGAATCCGTAAACTCAAAACGATTGAAGACGAATTTTGTAGTGATTGGAAAATTTTACCTAATATTCAAAATCTAATAAACTTGTCTTTGAAAATCATACAAAATAATATAAACAACCAATGTGTGAATACAAATGAATGACTTCTGTTCACTGCCTCTGGTTTGTGTAAGAAATTTAGTAAGTAAGGGAGGCATCTCTTGCATGGCATTCAAATTCCCATGCAGTTCAGCATACTTAACAACTTTCAACTTGAAACCAGTTTTGTAGGAGACTCGCTTTTTCTTCAAATCGCTCAATGTGGAAAGTATCTGTAAGTGTTCTACTGCACTAACCTCAAAACATAACAGTTTTCTAATAGAATACTATGGTACAAGTATATAATAAACTTATTTAAAAAAAATTACTTTTCGATTTTAATTGTGTGTAGTCAGTAATTTGTAGAACTGTGATTTATTGTGAAATAGGTGTTAAAATAACCAGACAACTAAGGGTTTAAGTTTTAAGTTCGTTTTCATAAGGCATGCGCATTTGGTCGTCTGAAAATCTTTGGTTTATTTCACGTCTCGTGTATAAGTCGAATACCGTTTTCGTCGTCCTGAAATAGCATTAAATTTCTAGACTTATATGCGAGTATTTACGGTAGACCATATTTGGCATAGCCTTACATGTCTTTTGTTTATTTTTATTGTGCATATGTACTAATGTGCATTTCATAGTCGATTCTGTGCATTCATTTGTGTCACTGTGACATAGACTTGTAACTAAGCGCATTGTGCCAGAGAGTCAAGTGGATGATGGAATTGGGGAGCTGTGTATGAATAACCATTGCAATTGGAATGACTGTGAACGGTCTTTTACAGGTGCCGGTTACGACGGAAGTGCTGGAAAAATCCAGGCAACATCTACTGTGATAGTCAGGCGTTTGACGGACAAGACATCTGCCTTGTTCCTAACATGGATCTCCTCCTAGAAGTCTTAGATGGTAAGTGATGACAGATAAGATCACATTGCAACCAAATTATTTTAGGAGATCAGTATTTCTTCTTTTGTTTTATTGATTTTATCCATTATTTTTACCACTAATTTCATTTTCATTGCATGGAGAGAAGATTCAAATTCTGTTTGTTGCTTTTTCTTGCTATTTGTGACTTATGTACAAATATTTTCTTAGGAATAAAATCATTATACTATGAATGATAAGAAAATGTCTGGCAAGTAATACTTGAGTACTCTTGTCAGTTTTCATAATTTCAACGAAGACCCATTTGTGCACGAATTCTGAAAGCAAATGCTGTGTATTAACAGACCACTTGTTAGTGGAGCCACACAGAAACATATAATGTCTATTGTCTACATATGATTACAAGGCATATATTCCCAACTATACGGACTTTGATTCACCCCAGCTCGCTTAGATCTTCTCTGAGATGACTGTTTTCCTCACGGCACATACTTGGGTGTCACCTGGGAACTTGGTTTCTCGCAACATGTGAAGCTGAAGCTATTATCAGCTATCGCCAACTCCGAGTGGTTTCTCGCTCGCTCTCTATCATGACATGGTTGTAGTTCTGGTGCATACCTTCATTACTAGTTGAATTGACCACTGTTGCTCAATGCTTGTCGTCTTCCCTCTGGGTCTTGGGGCGACTTTGTTAGGTCCTATGCTTGGTTCATCGGGTAATAATAAATATTCGTTTATTGATATACATGGAATGTCACACCACAAACCATTACAATATGTTAGTTGTTTAGTACCAGAGTCTGATTCAATCGAGTTTTAGATAATATTATAATAAATTATAATAAAGAGAAGAGGGTGACTTTGCAATTTGCCTCTGTCTCTTCCAAATTACAGCTTTATAACCCTGTTAGCTGTCTGGCTACACTTTATGATATGCTGGGGTATATGTTATATAAATAATATATGTGTTATGTTTTTATGCATGCAGTTATGTATTATATTTTGTGTTTTTATTTTTTCTGCAAAATTTTCTTTATAATGGAGTTTCATATATTTTCCTATCAGCTCCCGATGAGTTGCGAGTGAAGGGTGAGGAGCAGTTGTCGATCTATGTGAGGCGGTGGTCACCGTCCAAATATGAACTCGGAAGCATCGCAGAAATAATCGTCGATGAGGATTCGTCCAATGACCTCATCAAAAAGGTTCTTAGAGCATGGACTCTGTCAATATTTTCTTTTGTGGTATTTCATTTTGGCATTTGATTTTTATTATCACCAACGGATCAACATGCAGACTCACTCACAGTAGAAGTCGGAACAATTGAGCAAATTTTACTCAGGATGAAGAAACTATAAAATGACAAGTTTATACTAACCTCAGGCAACAGGGTCACAGAATGGGTCACAGAATGGGTCACAGAATGGGTCACAGAATGGGTCACAGAATGGGTCACAGAATGGGTCACAGAATGGGTCACAGAATGGGTCACAGAATGGGTCACAGAATGGGTCACAGAATGGGTCACAGAATGGGTCACAGAATGGGTCACAGAATGGGTCACAGAATGGGTCACAGAATGGGTCACAGAATGGGTCACAGAATGGGTCACAGAATGGGTCACAGAATGGTGTTGTTGTCCCTCTTGTCTATACCTTTGTAATTGGTTGGATTGATGGCTGCTGTTCAGGCCTATTAACCTGGTGTATATTTGATAGCTAGAATTTAATATAAATCTTCAAATATTTCTCAGTGCCACAAAAATCAGGTCAGGGAAACCAGCTTATTCGCCACTACTATACCATATCGAGTCCACAATAGCCAAGCTTCTCGTTTCGTTCCGGTGCCAGGTCAAAATCCAGAGGGATCAAGTTGAGGATGTAGCTGCTAGACTTGTTGGCTTTGTGGCAATATTAATTTTAATAATGTCTCTGAATGTGTATCTGGTATACTTCTTTGACTGCTGCTCTCAAAGGGCATCATTGTTAGAGATTAGGGCTTGCATCTGTTTAGCATGCCTGCCTGGTTACAAAAGCTTTGTTGCCTTGACTCAGGTTAACCTGCTCTCAAGTCCCTTAACTCCGGTAGTCGTCCCCTTCAGCAATGCGACATTGTGTCTTCCCAGTTGTAGTAAGGCCACCCACCTGAAATGAATTTGTTATTTAACTCTATGTATATCTTATGTATTCAATTTCATCAGTAATTGAAACATCATCTAGTGATATGGCTGGAAGTGCTTCGGATGAGATGACTTGACGAGACTCCATATAACTTCACTGAATGATTGAAGATTTATTTAATTATAATTATTGGAGAAATGCACTTATTATATGTGTTGCTTTTGTGAAATTCTTTTGCCAGATTTCTGCAGTCAGTGGACTGAAGGAAGAAAATGTTCAGTTTTGTAAGGTTAGTTGACTTTGGATGATAAGGTTTTATGGAGATTTCAGTCTTTTCAGATATTGGTAAAACACAAAGTGTAAATGTAGTATTAGAGAGATGCTCTTCCTTTCTCATTTCCCCTTTTCCAATAAGCCTCAACCTTATCCAGAGTTCTAGACACTGGGCTCATAAGCTGCATTGGTCCAAATAAAAGCTAGTACCATTATGTCTCTTCACCCATTTGATTAATAGCTATGACCAGGACAGAACCTGAATGCAACTAATGTTTCAACATCTCAAACTAAATCTGTTCAGCATAAGTTCTCTTTAACTTTTTAAAAGTCGAATCTGACAATAGTTTAAGAATCTTAAGTGTTGACCTCTGATTATCTCAATTTCCATCCTCTTGAAATGTGGGTGGCCCCTCTTACATGTCATACCAACTTATGTTTAACTTTCTTTCAAGTTATTGCTGAGGTAGAAATAGAAAGAATTTCTTTGCTTTTTTGTTTTTTTTCTCTGTTCGGCCATTTCAGCTTCTACTAGCCAATTTCGTTCAGCTTCCTCTTTCCTTTCTGTCTCCAGCTGCTGTCTTTGCATTTCCATTTGTTGCTTTTGGAGTTCCAGCATATGTGACGTTGCTTTGTAGTTGACATGGGGGTGTTTTCTATTTCCTTGTCAGATTTTTCTGCAGACCCAACTTCACTACTTGTATCTATTACCCTGTAACCAGATTGAATCAGGAATTGTCCACTTGCACAGAATTCTATTGTGGTTAATTCCTTGCATCTGTCTCTTTGTGACCTTGTGATTATAATCAAATCAGATCCTATGGTGTTGGTGTCTCTTTCTCTCTCACCCATTATGCGATCGTGGTTCCTGTTCATGCCTTTCTTACTGCTTGAGTTGACCATTGTTGTTCCTTATTTGCTGGCCTTCCTCTTGTGGTTCTGGTTGGATCGGGGATCGGGTTCTGCTCTCGACTGCTCGGCTTAATATGTGGTTTTCTAAATTCTCCTATGTTTCGGTATGCATGCACGATGATTTGCTTTGACTGCCAGTGTTGCAGCAAATTTCATACCTCATTGCTGATCTTGTTTTACAAAAGGCTGTACAAAGGCCCCTAGTTTGAAGCAATGAGTGAGTCATGGGAGGAAGTTGGTTCCAGAAAGAGGGGCCAATAAAAGAAACGGATCTGTTGATGAATACAAGGACCATGGGTTGAATATGAGCCAGGAGGGTAGCCAATGTAGGTGGTAAAACATATTAGAAGAAGTATGCAAGGAGTACAGAAAGCAATCTATCGGTCTAACAGCAGTATCAAACACAGATTGAAGAGGAGAAAGATGGACATTAGGAAGGCTAAAGAAAAGGGAAGTACAGTAGTCCATTCAGGAGGAAATTAAGGCAGGAACGATTAAAGATATAGGAAATGTCAGTCATTTAGTGAAGATGCAAGAGCAGGCCTAAAAAGGGACCTGAGGGACGCCAAGTTTGATTGCAGCCCTAGGGGTCAGATAGGTATGATTGAAGCCAGAAAGAGGAGGACCACTGAAATAAAAAGAAATCTCAAGGTGTTGTAATAGAATGTCATAATCAACCATATTAATGGCAGCAGAATCATGAAAGACACCCAGTATAGTTGCAATTTTTCAACTGCAGATTTGATGTCAGAAAACAAATATAGCAAAAGATTTTCTGTAAGCAATTATCCTAATGAACAATTGACTTAGTGAGCAATTAATTAAGTATATTCTTTATTTGACCAAACTGCTTATACTGCACTTTTGTTTACATGACATTTAAATAGCAGACAGCATTCTTGTCAAAAACATTTTCCTTGTAAGATTGTCCATTGGTGAGCAATTGTCTGCATAACCCTGCTGTTATGGTGAGACTTTTAATAATTATGGGCACATACTGGGATTGATTATTTAACCACTTAATGTAATGTCTGGTTTTGTTTATAGATCTCTGGAGTCGTGTTTCCATACGACATGTCTGTGTTTGAGATTCATACTGGGTTGTCGTGGGTTCCACGTGACAACAGCCACTCTACCCTCAAGACCCTCTCTGTCTACTCAGATGGGGCCGTGTTTTTCTACAGGTACATGCAAACTGCAAAGAATTGAAACATGCAGTCAAGTCTTACACTTTTGAATTATTCAGTTTCATATTTCAAAAGGGGGTCTACTAGCGCCTCCTCCCCCTCCCTTAATTTTAATATCACCAGCAGTAAGTATCTTGAGTAGTGGTTATATGAATTTTATATTGCTCTACAGTAGCATTCTTTTAAAAAGAAGTTCATGACTGGTGTAAGGCACATTGAAATTTTCTGAAGACACGTGCATTTGATTTTTAAATGTTGCATAGAGTTTTTTAACTGTTGTATTTACATTAAATTTGTGTTCTTTAGTGAAACAAATGTAACTGTTACCGATGAATAAATGAGGGATGATGAATTTAATTCTAGGATTATAAATAGAATTTGTGTAATATATAAATTTATGACAATTTAAGTTTGACTGGGCTTTAACTTAATTGTCTTGTCATTTAAATTGTGCTATGGTATTTTGTGTTTGGAAATATCACGAAATCAGTTGGTTTTACATGAGGCAACATTGTTAGCTCTGATTTGTTATAGAGATAAAACAGAGCCATTGAAAGTTCTGACAAGTGAAGAGAAGAAAGAACTGCAGCAGCGAGAAAATGCCAGGTTTCGCTTCTTATCATTTGTTTCAGTTTGATTTGCAATTTTCCCTTAAGTACATTGAATAAGCTCTGTGGACTAAGAGACTTTTGTATTGTCTATAAACAGCCTCTGATTCCAAATGTTAGTTTAAAAATGGCAACTACATTTTCTAGTATTTCCAGTGTAGAAAACTTCAGCTGTTGGTTTATTGTTGTATTTTGTCAACCTCATTCAGCCTACAGGTCTAAACACTTGGGGAATCATTTAATTCAATGTATATATATATTTATGTATGTACGTATGTACATGTATGTATGTATGTACATGTATGTATGTATGTATGTATGTACATGTATGTATGTATGTATGTATGTATGTATGTATGTATGTATGTGCATGTATGTATGTATGTACATGTATGTATGTATGTATGTACATGTATGTATGTATGTATGTATGTGCATGTATGTATGTATATATGTATGTATGTATGTATGTATGTATGTACATGTATGTATGTACATGTATGTATGTATGTGCATGTATGTATGTATGTATGTATGTATGTATCTGTGTACATGTATGTATGTATGTATGTATGTATCTATCTGTGTACATGTATGTATGTATGTATGTATGTATGTATGTATGTATATGTATGTAGCTGCAGAATAAAAATAGCACCTTCTAAGTCCACCACTCCCAAGTGCCACCACATGAGCCCAGTTCTCAATTGATTTTGTATGTATCCACTATAAAATTGTATCCCTTACCTAAAATACTGTTCAGTTTTCTCAGACAATTTACATTTTCCAGCTCTTCACCATCCAATTGTCAAGAGCTACTCATTTATAGTAGGATCTACTCCTATATATTTTTTAATTCGGCCTCCAGTCTTCTCGTCTCTCATACTCTGCAACCACTTATTAATCAACATGAAGCCATCTATTTGAAACCAACTTCTGAAAGACTTCCGCTAGTTTTTGGTTGGCATTTGTTCTCTGAGCAGTTCTCTCTATTTGTTCTCTCTGCTGTAGCATTTCACTCAAGTCTAAACCATTTCTAGCTACCCTATTCTTATTCCACTCCTGTACTATCCCATGACGACCATTTGAACATTACCAATGGTTTCCACCATAGCACTGTAGTATCCCTGGCTTGACCTCTGACCTGTCACTAAAACTGACCAAACCTGGCTCTTATGGACTTATTGATCTGGCTCTTATGGACTTGATTTAATTTAGCGCTACTGATTCAGCTAATCTCCCTGATTTGCCTTCATGTGCTTTGCTTAGAAACTCTTGAGACTTACATTTGCATTACATTTACACTGTATTACATTTCACAGCTGTTTAATAAATGTTTATTTAATTAATTAGTAGGGGCCTGAATAGTGATTGGGGTTGCTGTGATATCTATCGCATCAGATATGTTAGTCTGCACCAGTGTTGTATGCAAGACCTTAAACTTCAAGACCAAGACGAGACCGAGACAGTGAGGTACCGAGACAGTGAGGTACCGAGACAGTGAGGTACCGAGACAGTGAGGTACCGAGACAGTGAGGTACCGAGACAGTGAGGTACCGAGACAGTGAGGTACCGAGCCAGTGAGGTACCGAGACAGTGAGGTACCGAGACAGTGAGGTATCGAGACAGTGAGGTACCGAGACCGAGACACTAGGTTCATGACAGTTCGAGACAGTAAAGGACAAGTGATCCTATATAAAAGGCTGTAAAATACTAATGTATCAGTTTTTGGGAATAAGGCTCATTTGTAATTTCTATTTGAAACTTAATTATAATGTATATTGTATCAATTCCCAAGAACAGTTTTTATATTGCCGAGTTTTATCTTTTTCGATATTTCTTCTTCGGCCAATCTTATGAATAGTATAAAGAAAGCACGTCTGAAATCTTCTAGACGATTTTAAACAAGCAAATTCGATACCAAACGAAATTATAAATTTGCGCATATCCTTACTCACCCTGAGAAACTCGAAGTTGTTCCGATCGTTTCAGTTATAGTGGTTTTACATCAATGACAAACTAATAGCAATAGCTATTGTTTGTAAACAGGCCTTACTTCAAATTGCTTAAACGCAAAATTCACAATTTCAGGTGCTTTCTCAGTCATTTTTCCTCTTTAAGAAAATTGAATTGATTTCAGTATTACGTGACTCACTCGTTAGCCGAAATTACCGTTTCTCGTAAATTCCGGTTTCAGTTTCTAGCGCAAAATTTTAAGACAATTAACGCGAAACTTATCGAAACCGCTTGTTCGAGACAGAACAAGACTTTCACTTCAAGACAGTTTCAAAAAATTCGAGACACTACCTCGAGACCGAGACAGCAGGCTTCCGAGACACTAAATAACTGTATCAAGGCGTCTCGAGACCGAGACACTGTCTCGAGGCCATACAACTCTGGTCTGCACTGCTAATTGCAACTTCTTGATACTCACATATTCTGGTAATAAGATTAAATAGATTGTGCTTTTCATTTTTACGGTTGTGTAGGTGACTGGGATAGAAGCTCAGTGAAATGAAAAGAACATTACATACATGCATTTACTATCAGACTTTGCAGGAGGCAAATTAAGAAGCTCTATAACCAGAAACAGAACATATCTTACTTATATATGAACATACATGCATTTACCATTATAATTACATTATATAGTATTAGTTATGTATACTGCAGCATCTAATTTATATCTCTGTGCCACAATCTATATATAGCAGCAAAAGTAGAGATGCTTAAATTGAGTGGTGGTGTTGATTTGTTGATTGGCTTTGTTTTGATAGGGTTCTTCCAGCATCATCCTCAATCACTTCTTCTTGGAGAAAGGAACGGGCACTCAAGATCTATCTGGATGAAACACCAAAAGCCTCATCCTCCTCTTCCAGCTAGAAGTCGTCGTCTTTCAGTCTCTTTCGTCTTTATCTCTTCTTCCTTTGTTAGTTCTTTGAATTTCAAATACTTCTGCAGGACACCTGCACAACTTGCTCTGGACATTGTCTCTTTCATCCATCTTAGTTCTTCATTCTTCTCATTTCGTTTTTACCTCTTACATTATGCTTCTCTCTGTCTCTCTCTCTCTCTCTGTCTCATTCTATCTAGATATTTTGTCTGTCGTCGGTTGTCTCTTTCTACCTCTTTTTTCCTCCGTCTATCTCTCTCTTACAATGCCTGACTTCATGCAATAACAATAATAATGTATAAAACATTTGTTAGTGTGAGTTGCCTATTTTTATAGCCGTAGTTGTTTTAAGCCTTGCATTCTAGAAATCGTTTGACTTAAGTTATTTATACATAAATAGTTGCATTTGACAGCAACACGTCTGGATTTTCTTAGGAATTGTCATTTTAAGATGGGTGTAAATGTAGACAGAAGAGTGAAAACCAATTGACGTGGAATGCTGCTGCTACTACTGTTTGTCAGTTGAACAACCTGCAGTGTCTGAACATTTGAAATTTTTTGCTCAGTATTTTCAGTTGGTTAGAAATTTTATTAAACTTAATTTAAATCTAGCATATTTGTCAGAATTGAAAACCAATCTTTGGATTCCTGTCGGTGATTTATTTGTTGGTACTTCATGTGGTCTTTGAAGCTCTGTTGTGAAACTTTCGGTGTTACACATGCATCTGCTGTACGCATTGAAGTTGTTTCCTTGAACTGGTGCTATACAAATGCCCAAAATCAATTACATTGTGGTCAAACCATATCACTTATTATTAAATGCATATCTAGAAGTGAATGTTGGTGCATTTTATGGCTGATCATCACACTACTACATTTGTACTACCTTGGAAATTGTTTATCTGATCTTGTAATTCAATTAAATTTGAAGGAAGTTCCATTTTTTTTGCTAATTCAAAGAAGCCATTTAAAATTGCTATATAGAAATGTGTTTATGCTGATAAGGCCGGACATACATTTTTTTAGGATTCTATTATTTATATTGTTAATTAATGTAGTATTATTATTATTTAAAGTTACTGATGACAGGAATGCTGTGTTATATTTTGATCTTAAAGACTGAGCACTTACACTGGCTTCCACTCATAGTCCGCATTTGGTTTAAAGTTCTTTTCCCTACTTCAAGAGCGTTTTTGGGTCAGGCTTCATGCTATCTTTGTGCCCTTATCCATCGTCATCTTTCAGCTGCCTCTTGTCGTCCTCTTTGTTCTTTAGACCGACATGGCCTCATGGTACCTTGGACTTTAACGGCTTCTGCCAAAAAACGTGCTTATGCATTGCTTTGCCATTTACTTTGGAATTATATTACCTTTCCGACTCACTCTGTGATTTTAAATTAGGGTGCTTCTGTTTCGGCCTCTATTCTTAAGACTTTTCTCTTTCCGTGGGGCTTTTCGCACTGGGAGCGCCAATTATTAGGCTGTACTGGGAAAGGCAGGAATGTGTAAGTACAATGCAAAAATACAAGTTAGATGTTAATATCAGTCCAGAGGTTCTCCGGCTAAGCTAAGGATCAGATGCAAAACATCAGCTAAATTTCACCATCCTGAAAACAGATTGTCACTAGCATTAGACTGAACATTATGTATTGGTATTAAACTAGGACATATATATGGTGCCAGTACATTTTAAGTCAGAGAAAGCTCTATATTCGATAATATTCTATAACAGCGTTTCCCAAACTGGGTTCCGCGGAACCCTAGGGTTCCGTGAGATGAAGACAAGGGTTCCGCGATAAACCTTCAGTGTGAACAAATGGAGGATTTTACTTAACATCTGTGTGTAACTTTATATGAAAGAGAATTCATTATGTCCTTGTCATGAATATTTGTGCTATTATTAATCAAATTTAGGCCTAAACCTATAATTGTTTGCATTCCCAAGCATTTGTACCTACCACAGAATATGTTTAATTTTGGGCGGGCGCCAAAAATTTAAGACCAAAAGGGGTTCCACGGCCAAAAAAGATTGGGAAACGCTGGTCTAACCTAATCTAGGCCTAAACCTGTTATTATCTGCATTCTCAAGCGTACGTTGTACCTACAACAGAATATGATGGTTTTGAACGGGGTTCCGCGAAACATTTTGAAGATCAAAAGGGTTCCGCGGTCAAAAAAGATTGGGAAACGCTGTTCTATAAGCACAAAGGCTCCATGAAAACAGACCTTATGACATATTGTCTGTCTCCTCCCACCGTCAACTTAGTATCTGTAGTAAGTAAGTGGATAGCTCTCAGGGATGGACTGACCACTGCAGAATTATCTGAAATTACATAAATATTACATATACGTAGGTATTCACATACACAATCTTTTTCATGCCCACAGATTTATGATTTAGGATCACATACATTTAGAAAACGAGAGAGATTTTATCCTCTCAAATTCTTTATGATTTACTTAGCTACAATTTTTACTTGTAATTTGATTTTGTTCTTTTTACAATGCTACAGAGATGAGGACATGTTATTTGTTGTTTATGTTTTACTTGTAATTTGTCTTGTTTACTGGTACCTTGTTTTAATTGTTATGTATATTCTTATTTGTCTTGTACTTTTATTAATTTGCCTGTAATTTGTTATGTTATCTTGTAATTTGTCTTGGATGTAACTTTTTAAATTGCAACTCTTTTTAGTTGTAACTGGGTTACTACTGTTAATTTGACTTAGTACATAACAAAGTCATGTCTAAAATGGTGGAATATCACCATGGTGATAATATTCGGCAAAGACATAACATGATCCAAGTACATTGCTGGTTTTAAAGTAGTAATACTGTTACAGGTTTATTCATTAATATATTAATATTTATAAAATTTGCAATTGCGCATTCTGTATGTGAAGTTTAGGCATTCAGTGTTTGTGACTGGCACTACTATTAAAGAGGTAATTCTAAAGTAATTGTTGGATTATGACCTAACATGGTAATGCTTTGTAAGTGTTACCAGCCCTTGGAATCTTGGACTAGTGTTCATGAAATTGAAAATGTTGAGTTTAACTTTGACAATGAAAATGGCCAGTGGCTGCCTGTATTGTTACAGTTCATCTACACTGCACAAATTGCAATTTCTGATGATTACTTTCTCAAGGTAATGGCTTTGGTTTTTTGGGTAACGTTCCTGCTCATGTAATGTAATGTAATGTAAATCCTCAAAAATTTCTCAGCGCCCACAAAAGCCAAGTCAGGGAGACCTGCTTATTCACCGGCACTATGCCAAATCAAGTCCACAATAGCCAATCCTCTCGTTTCCTTTCAGTGCTGGGTCGAAGTACAGGGAGTCAAGCCGAGGAGACAGCATGGTGCTATGGTGGTAGTCGATGAGGATGGTCATGTGGTGGCACAGGAGTAGAATCTGGATAGGACACATTGAAGAGTTCGGTTTTTAGTCGTGAATGGAAAGTAGCAGGGGATAATGAGAGCGTAGGAGAGGTTATTTTTGGAGTTGAAATGTGGGGATGAGCAAACTGATGGAGTTCTTTTGGGAGTCTGTTCCAAAGTGCTGGTGCAGCATAGAGTAAGGAGTGGTTGCAGAATTTCAGAGACGATGAGACTGGAGATCGAGATAGAGAAAGATATGACGATGACGGGCGGTTGGATTGTAATGAGTTGACGAATGTAAGAGGGTTGAGAGGTTTGAAGTGCGTTGTAGGTGATAGATACAATTTTGTAGTGGATGCGTTGAGGCACTTTAAGCCAATGAAGTGATTTTAAGACAGGGGTTATATGATGGTGTTTTGGGGTTTTAGTGACTGCACGGGCAAGAGCATTCTGAATTGTTTGGAGGCGTCTTATTTGTGAGGAATCAATGTTGTGAAAGAGAGAGTTGCAGTAATCTAGCTTTGAGTGAACAATTGATGTGACTATTGTGCATGCAGTCTTGTAGTTAAGAATTGGGTGCAATCTCCGAAGGTCGCGGATGTGCATATAGCAGGTGTGAGATAGCTGAGTGATGTGGTCAGAAAAGGTAAGGTTCTTATCGAAGAAGACTCGCAAGATGCGGACAGGAGAAGAGTAAGGCACAGGATAAGTTAGGTTTGTTTGTAGAAGGTCGGAGGGGTATGTAAGTTTGTTCAATTGCTCGCAGAGCAATTACGTCTTGGTATGCCAAATACAACAGAAAAGCATGAAACAATTAAATCATATTATGTGGAAAATAGCAACAATTAATTAGTCACCTGTTCGAGTTTTAAAGAAACATTCATAATTCAGAAAGAGACAAAGGGTTCCAATTTTGTCAAATATATTCTAAGCATATCTGGCACAACGAATGCTGATATCTCAAACCGCAAAAGATTTATTCCTGCAACTCTACATGACTTGTAGGCCTAATATAATAGTAAATAATATTACATATTAGACTATAACTGTTAATTGAATATTATCATGTTGAAACTGTTGATAGCAACTCAAAGCTATTATTTTGTTATATTGCTCTGATGGAAAATAAATCTTGGGTTGGGTATTCCCAAGAGGTGTCTGATTGAGCACTGACTAACTCATGTCCTTATCCTATCGGCATGCAGCTTGGTCTAGAGACTCTGAACATCACGTGCTATCTACTTTAGATTGGAATCCGCTAGTTTGGCTTCACATGACATTGTGTAGTCACTGTAGTGGGTCCACTGATGGTAACCTCTGTTTTTCTGTGCATTACTTTGCTAACTGATAGGAGTTTAGGCATACTTGTTTTAAATTAGGCCTACATTATTTTAACATCAATTAGGCTACCACACACGGCGACTGATTATTGAAAGGATGCTTTAAATTTTATCGTAAGCACAAATACATAATAAGTAATATTGCTATTAAACACTTACACCCTCTGCCAGTGCTCTATATTTTTAGGTGCCAGTCCCAATTTTGGGATAGAACTGTCTATTTCGCCTGTGAATAAGCTGGTTCCCGCAACTTTTTTTCATGGGCGCTGTAGCTTACAATTACGAATCATTAAGTTGCAGGCCCAATTGGTTTTTAGAGATCGTAAATTTTCGTAATAGTAAACAAGAGATTTTGACAACTTCCCAGAAGTGAAGTTGTGGGAACCAGCTTATTCATAGGCACTTATTCAAAACAAAAGGTCAAGATTCATTCATAGGCAGGCAGACAGAGCTGCATCGACACAATGGGACTCTAGCTGAAACTTTCAATGCTAAACTTGAAACTGGGAGCATTGGAGTTGGGAGTTAGTGAATGAGTGGCTAGCCCTATGCGTAATTTCTTTAAGGCGCGCTATATAAATTCCAAAATGAATGAATGAACTTAGCACCCTATTTAGGATACCTGTCCATTTACATTCTAATAGGCTCCTTTATGAGCTGTTTCCTCTTTAATTAAGCCAAGCCGCAGTGGGACATCTGGCATGTTATTACAGTGCCACGTCAATAAACGAATTTCGGCGTCAGCAGAGGCATATTTCGAAGATCCTAGAGTCGTAGACTCTAGTCTTCAAGGAATCTTGTCTAGTCTCTAACATCATTGATTATTTAGAATATTTCCCTCTAGTCCTATTTCCCTCTGCGACTGTCCAAGTCAAGGAATAGATTCAAGCGTAGACTATCCCATTCAATCATTCAAATGAAGGTGACGCTGTCATCGTTATTTCATGACATTAGCGATGTTAAATAGAAACTACATTGCGGACCGTTTTCCTTCTGCCGTTGGACGACGCTTTAAAATCTAACCAATAACGTTGTAATAAAGGAGTTGTAGCCTATGTTAACCGAATATTTTTGAACAGCTGGTTGTTTGGCGCGTTGTATATCTTATGATACACGCGTTTGCGCCAAGAGTTGATGTTAAACGCTTTTTGAAATTGTCATAATATTATATACAAAATTGTGATATTATTCTGAATCGCGCGATCGTCTTTTAAAACGATGAGCTTCATATTGATCAGATTAATTGAAAGATTTCTCATAATACTATGTATAAGCCTTGTGGTAACGGAGCTGAATCTCACTTTTGGTAGGTACTATTATTAAGGCTAAGTCTAATAAAAAAATATTATGCTTTTGTGTTATATTAGCTGACCACTGCTTAAATTGAACCCGTGTTAAACGATATTTCTTAAAAATACTATTTTTTCATGTGTTTTAAAACATTTTAGTGTATGACTGTATGGCTTATATTCACAAGAAGATATCGCAAATTTCACAGTTTCACAGGGCCTATAACTATCTATAGGGTGACTACAATTCTTTTCTGCCATTCCGGGACACCACAGTTTCTCCGATCTAAATAACATTCAATTGGGAGCTGGGTTCATCGGGATGAGCGCTGTACTTGCGCAATAACTCAACTGAAATCCATTTCAAGATTTTTGAAGATTTTTAATTATAAACTCTAATTTCAAGAAGGAAAATATCACATGATCACGTAAGTTAATCATTTTGAAAATAGTGGCAGAGAGTGCAGCACTACGGCGATGATGCAAATAGGACCTAGACCTTGAATCCGCTGTTCCACACACCTCAAGTGACTGCAACTTAGGCCCATATCCAATGCTCACTAGTCCAAGATACTATCAGAATGTCCGGACAGCATCATGTCACACCTTTCCTAAAATCACTAGGCCTATGTCAGCTAAAACTTAATGAATCCACTACCAAGTCATATCACCAACCTACAACTCCCTACTGCAGGTACAAATGTGTTCGTGAACTCTTTACCATCGAGCCAACTCATTCTACTCGATCTGCTATGGCGTCTATTAATGTTTGTGTGTGTATAAGTTTAACGCAGAGATGTTATACTTAATACTAGACAGGACACATCTGTGTGCAGCAGTTGGTGGACACAGAGTTAGCTTGCAGTTTCAAACTTTACCTAAACTGGGACGTTGGTTTAGGCTGAAAGCAAAACTGGAATGAACTGCCAATACCAGTTTCAGCCGAAGACGAAAATGGGCCAAAAACTGACATCTGCAATTTCATTGCCGAAAATGAAATTTGATTGGTCTCTGCTTACAATTTACAGAGTTAACTTTTTCTGTGATGTGTCAAGTTAGACATACATCAAAGTCATAGTAAATCTCTCTTATTTTTATATAATTTTCAGTAGTGTCTGGTCATCCAGTTCGTCTGACGGGTGGATCGACAGAATTTCGTGGCCGGGTTGAAGTCCTATACAACAATTCTTGGGGTACTATTTGTGATGACAAGTTCTCAAGTATGGAATGCAGAGTCATCTGCAAACAGTTAAAGTATAGGTAAAGTACACAGACCAAATGCACTTCTGTATATATAGCAATAAAAAATTCAACTATGAGATAGAACACATCGTTCCCATGTGAAGCTGTACATTCTTCTGTGTTGGAGCCGTCATGCTTTGTTTATAGCAAAATAATGATCCTGGATTGTGTTGCAGGTATAATAATTTAGTCATGTTTTACCAACTTTACCAGCTTTGTATAGCTGAATATGTTATTTGTGGTGAATGCATGGCCAAACTTATGAAGCTTGGGGAAAGGCAGATGATCTGAGTGACTTCCAGTGGAGTGAAGATGATTCCTTTGGCTGGGGTATGGGACAGGAGATTTTTCCATTTGTAACTTGTATCTTTGTGTTAAAAGTTCAAACAGTTCTGAATTTCCAAATTTACTACTAGTATAAGAATAAGTTTTAAATCTTATATATGTAGTCATGTCTCTTCTTGTAGCTGTAAATAAAATCGACACAGTTACCAAAGTACTTACTGAATAGATCTGGCATTTTTATTTTCTTACATTTGTCATATGAAATTCTTCGAAATTTTGAAGTTTTGTTCACTTTTATGATGAGATATTGTTGTTTTTAGTATTTGTTATACAGATGCTTATTTCAAAATTGCTCATTTCTAAAAAATCACTACTTTGCAGTTAATAGAACCAAGAACAGATTTCATGCTGAAGTAAGATAACAACATGGAATCGATGGTAATTCATTCCCATTATGTAGTAACATTGCTTTTAGACTTTGCTTTGAATAGTCAATGATAAGTCTTCACTCTTCAAGTTTGTGCTCAAAATTGAGTGATGTCATTAACCCTTTAACGACCAGCTGCTTATGTTTTCCCATACATTTTAGTACACGCTGGTCGTTAAAGGGTTAAGCTACTGATCTCATGACAGAACAAGGTTGTTTTCCATAGTGAAGAACTGAGTGAAGTTCACAAATAGTAATCAAGGTATGGTGATATTTTCACATTCTCTGGCCAGTGGCGTAACCATGCCGGGGCAATTAGGGGCAGTGCCCTGGCTGCAGTTATCTTTGCCCGGGTTGATGCCAGCACGGAATTTAAAGAAATGTTATAACTATATTTTGAGTTTCTCATTGATACATACGCAGCCTGTGTGACTTTTGGGATTTGTCCAAATATCCGTTGATATTGTGGCGTTTTCGCCAGCTCGGCTTGACAATCTGTGCTACCCCTGTAGCACTCAGTGCTACCCTTATAGCAGTCAGTGCTATCCCCTGTAGCACTCAGTGCTACGCCCTGTAGCACTCAGTGCTACCCCCTGTAGCACTCAGTGCTACCCCCTGTAGCACTCAGTGCTACCCCCTGCAGCTATATAAGGGACTGCAGAGCTCAGTCGAGTGGATTGTTAGGATTGTAAGAGATTGATATAGAGAAGATTGTTCAGAGATCTGTTAGAGAATGACTATGTAGAGTCGTTTGCAGTCTACTGTCGATTATTTGGACGTGACAATTGTTCGTTGGCTGTTCGCTTGTGTTGAACGTTATAATAAAACAAGTTTGTTCGTCATCGAGCTGGTGTAGTCTTTGGGCTAAGGACTCTGATTCTACCGTCGGGGCAGTCTTAAATCCTACGCCAGACCGGGAAGGTCTTACCCAGTGGACACTCAAGAAGAAGACGGGGAAAACTTCGGACTCTGCTTTCTGAGGTACCAAAAAAGATGGGAAGGATCCCAAGGTTTCCCCAGGGCGTTCGCCGATACGCTGAAGTGAGGTGGATCGGGTGGTTTGCCACAATATGCTTTTGTGTTTGAGGGAGGGTACCACACACTTCATGGCATATATCGCCATATTGCAGACTTATCATATATATATATATATATATATATGTATATATGATGATTGTAGCTCATGTATGGTAAATCAAATACTGCACAGCAGTGGCATTAATTACCCTCGTGTGAAAAGCCATATTTGAAATGATACAGGATTGAAATACCTTGGCCAGGTAATGCACTGTCTCGTCCTCCCTCTTTGCGTCTCCCATTTCCTCTTCTGCATCCCTCTTCATCTATTTCAGTGTATCCATAATATCCGGTTCTCAAGTAGGCTACCTTCATGATATCGGCGGCATATGAAGTTGCAGTGGTGATGCATGTGCGTAAACTATTAATCAATTATTTTTGACAACCATGGAGGCATGGACCATGCAGTTTCGGTTGCACAGAGAGCTCTTTCATTTACGCCCACTAAAACCTGTTTCTCGCCCTACAGCAAATTGACCACATATAGGGCAGTGTATAATAGCATGCATGGCATTGCATTTGTGACGTTCGAGTATAGGTCCTATAGTTATTATGCGAACTGAAAAGAATTGCTCTACGGATTAACTTTTCACATCTTATCTACTGAGATTTTGCGCTGTCTAATCGAAAGAGAAGGCGTTGTGCTTAATTGCTGCTTTAACTTAAAGTAAGAACCATCAAATTCATCTTCATCTTATGCTTCTTATCATTGTTTCAATCAAGAACACAAAACAGCTAATATTAATTTGTATCAATCAATGTATCAATGCGGTGTGATTTACATAATTGGATAATTGTAATGTAATGTAATCAAGCATTAGTTATATAATATATATAATAGTATATATTTGTATATTATATAATAGTTATATAGCGCCGCTCAAATCAGCAGCGTTCTCAACAGACGTCTGTACGTGGAACAGAAAAGTCTGGCAAAGTGAGAGAGAGTCAGTAGCGCCAGACTGTGGAAGACAGTTCCAAGCTGAGGGGTCAACATAGGTGACAATTTTCGACTGGGCCGTGGCAGAGCGCATGCGCGAAACAACAAAAAGGCCGCGAGTGGCCGATCGCAAGGAAGCCCTTGCAGGTAAAGGTAACACCGAGGTGCAGATGCGCTTAAGGGAAATGGTTTTAAACTATACGCTGTTGAACAGGGAGCCAATGAAGTGTGTCCCGAATGAAGCATGAAATATTGGCAAATTTTGGAATACCACCTATCAGACGAGCAGCGGCATTAAGAATAAGAATAGATAATTAGTTGCAGGTTGCAACTGCTATCTCTCCAATACTGCCATTTTTGTAAGTTTATTTCGTTTAGTCGCCGGATGTTGCCTCGTAACTATAGCGGTCTTTAGACAAGGGCTTACGTGTTTTAAATATGTTAACTGGCTGTAGAGGGTAGGATGAGTATACAGTTTGCGTAGGCCCTATTGTTAAGTTTATGATACAGCAATGTATCAATACTATTTATGCGGTAGCAAAATTTTGACAGCTATTAATCAATGAATTAGTAGAATAATAGTTGCTAACTTGCCACTTTCGAAATAATAAATATGACATCTTGCAACTCCTAATTTGGATTATCATTATTATGATTAATTTTGAGCTGGGCAGCAGCTCGGGTTTCTTTTTGACTCTGGTTACGCCACTGTCTCTGGCAGATTCCATTGTTGTAGTGTGGAGGCCAAATTTCTGCCAGATATTTTGACAATTACTAGATCGATAATTCTGTGTAGTCTTGTGTGGCTCTGCAGAGTGTATTTAAAATGCAACATGAGGATCTTTTTATGTTGATGAATCAGAAAATTTATCTTGATCGTCATCTGACTTTACTCTTCAGATCCTATTGAACATTCTGCTGGTGGTTCAGGCACTGAGCAAACTGCAAATCAGAGTAATTGTAGTTCATTTCTTCATGGAGATTTTCTGCTGAAGGTGTGAAACCATAAAACAATAGTCTATCACATGAAAGGTTGGCTCCCTCCGTTATCATAGGCACAGAAAAAACGCATAGCAGCATTTTCAAGTTAACTAGACCTGGAGCTGACAAGCACTCAAGTATTGCAGGCAATATGTGGGCTTTATATTTGCGCAAACCAAATTGTGTCAAAATTAAGGTGAATTTTTGCAAACCAAAATCTGAAATTAAGAGCAAGAAAGCAGATGCTAGGGAACTGTTCTTCAGCAAAATGTTCGTGTGCCATTCTTTCTCCGATACCGAAAGTGCAATCAGCATGGCCGTTTTCAGTTAGACTAGCAGAATGTATGCTTCCTGTAGCAATTCATTGATTTTCTTGCTGCTGATTACGGTTCAAGCATACACACAACTGACGTTACATTATTATTGTAGTCTACCTCACTTGTTGCTGCTTAGCTCGTAGATAGGAAGTCACTCCTATGTTAATTATGGTGCCAAATACAGATGATAGCACGAGCCCAGTCTCTTGTAATATCATAATTATAATGCAACAAAGCGTGAAATTTGTCACACCAGCCCTTGAGTGTGTTTTTGTGCCAGAAAAATCTGGCGTCAAGGTACTGACATTTTTTGTGGCCACCGCATTTATCTGGAATATTGGCTGTTAATGTATCATATAAACTAGAGCTAAAAGTCAGTTTTTGCCATCAGAGGTTTACTCAGCAGAGTAGGATTGATAAAAATTGACTATTTTCATCAGTGATGAATTTTGACTGCTGACCCTTGTATTCTATGCATTCTGTTGATTCAGAGGTGGAGTCTGTATCGGTGCGGATGCTAGCTATGGATGTCGAACAAAAAGAGTTGAAGATTTCGATGATGGAGTGGGGCCAATCTGGTTGGATGAGCTGGATTGCTCTGGTCACGAGTCGACAATCGACGAATGCCAGCACAGCAACTGGGGAGACACGAACTGTCATCACAAAGAAGATGCTGGCTGTATCTGTGAACCACCAGCTGAAGAATCTGGTTATTCTTGTGAACTTTATTAAAACTGTTGCATGGGCAAACTCTGGACTTGCTTTGAATAAGCAAGTTCAGTCTTCTATGACATGTGAAAGAATTTTCGAAAATTTATCATCATGTGCATGAAGTTGTAACTTTTTATTAAACTTTGTTGTCAAGATGCATATTATACTGGCACCATTCTCTCTCCAGCCAAAGACATTTTACCATTCTGGGTTTGGAGGTTATGTGACTAGATGTCTCAGGGACACTGTACTGCTTGTAGTAGATACATCTTGGAAAACTGGCTGTGTAAATTATGTATAGTGATGTCTGATATAATTTGCTATAGATTTGATTAGACTGTTCATAATTATATCAGTTTATTGAAAAAAAAGTATTTTTCCAGACTCATAATGGAATTAGAACATTCTCTCTTTTGACCTCAGTATATACCTAAGATTAACGAGTGTTTTCTTTACTGTCTTTAAACCACTCCTGTTTTAGTTTTGGGATGAAGTTAATCAACACCAGCTCAGGAAAATTCATCACCTTGTCACCTTGTGCTGTCATTTCTTTGAAATTTAGCGACCACCATGACCAATCCTCTCCATTTTTTTCTTTCCGAAGTTGCATCCCTTAATTCCTCCATTTCAGTTTTTTCATGTATCACATCCATCCAATTTTTTCTTGGGTGCCCTCTTTTCTTCCTTCCTCCTTCACATGCCAGCATCATTTCCTTTTCCATTCCATTTGATCACAAAACATGTCCGAAAAACCACAGTTTCCTTCTCAACGCTGTTTTTTGTAACGTCTCATCATTCTCAACTCAAATCTTCCAGTGCACCTCATCGTTTGTCTTCTTCTCCTTCCATGATATTCTCTGCATCTTACTCCATATCCACATTTATCATGCGTTGATCTTCTTCTCCATGTTCTTTGTCATTGTCCATGTCTCACAGCCATATAGTACTGTAGGGAAGATCATTGCTCTCACTAATCTTTTTTCTGTGTCTATGCTCACATGTTTGTCTTTCCATATCTTTTCCAGTCCGTTGATTGCAGTTTTCCCTATCGCCACCCTTCTCTTTATTTCCGAGTCACATTTTCCCTCTTTTTCTATTAATGATCCCAGAAATGTGAAACTTGTTACCACCTCTATTTCCTCTTCATCTATCTCAAAACTGTCCCAATCAGCTGTTGTCATTATCTTTGTCTTCTTTAAGTTGAAAATTCAAATAGAATTTACATTCAGAACATCAGCCAAAGTTATAGTTATGATGTGTTTTGATTTGTTGTTTGGAATCAGGTGTATGCGATCAGTCTCGACACAGAATTCTGCCTTTTGATGAAGCCAATCCTGGCATTGGGCTTGTGCTGGTTCAAGATGAGAGTGGTGTCTGGGGATTGGTTTGTGATGACCTCTGGGATGACATTGATGCTACAGTGTTCTGTTTTTGTCTTGGTTTCAATAGGTATGTACAGTAGTGTGTCATGGTTTAGCTGATTCTTGTTGCTCGATTCTATCACAGCAATTTAGTCGATGCCAACCATACAGCAAAATGACTGCTGCATGTAATTATCCATATTGGAGGGCTATGGTTTGGACTGTTAGTAGAAACATTGTAAATGCAGAATAATGCTTGGATTTGAAGAGGCGCTATACATAAGAGCTCAGTCAGTTCAATTCAGAATAAGATTTAAACTGACCTCTGACCTATAAAAGCCTCATGAGAACAACTACCTGCCTTCAACAACTGGTTCCTCCATACATTCTGCCTCATTGTCGGCAATCCTTGGTTACGAGTCATTTGGTTAATCCTCGATTTAGTAATGTCATTGGCTCTTGTGCATTCCGTATTGCTGCCCCCGAGGAGTGGATTCAACTACAATGTTTATCTGTTGCTTAACCTCGTTTTTTTCTTTCAAAAATACCTCAAAACTCACTAACATATCTAGACGTTTGATGGCCGAACACCTGGTCCTGGGTATCTATAGCTGCACTTTCTCTAGCAACTGATTGACTATCTGTACCTCTGATTCGCATTATCTGTTTGACTTCATGCATCGATAATGCTTGCAATAATAATTATCCAAACGTAATCCAAAATATCAGAAACAATGGCAAGGAGTAATAGCTCCCAGATTGCTTACTAGGTCACATTAATTCAAAATTTAAAAAAATCATAAATACACATTGGACCAACTAACTGACATGCTGGCGAAATATGCAGCCATCTTAGCCACACCACATGAAAAATCATATGGCCATATTTTTCAAAGTGCGTATGATTATTTGTATGATCTGTGTTATGACTGATCTACGTTGCAATCACAGTAAAGTTGTAAAATAAGATACAAGATTCATTACGAGAATTTATGTATACCGCCTCTTCAAATCCAAGCATTAAGGCATGTGAATGAAAAGAAGCACACAGCACCATAACCAGAATTTTAGAAGCATGGAAACAAGGGATGAACCGAGTTTGAATTTCTGTCCAAGTCTTAAGTCAGAGTCTGAGTTTAGAATATTTAAAAAAGTCAGATTCTCCTGATTTTTAGTTAGGCAGCTTCCACAACTTTTATGAAATTTTAAGTTTTGCCTTACTTTACACTAGGAAGTAGTAACTAGAGGGACTGCTTGGTGTTGGGTTCACGGGTTGCAAGGGCTGTCACTCCTTTTTCGATGCTACTTAGTCCAAGGATTCCAAGTGTGGTGTCTGCTATCAGTGCTGGCTTTGAGTTAGGGCATAACCGGAAATCGCCTCGGACATTCGCCGGCAAACAGTTCATCCAAATACTCGGATTTGGTACTCAGTGGAAATTGTCTACTCGGTTATACTCTAGTTTGAATGAGAGTGTAACATGGGGTCAGAATATGTCAGTGGGTTTGTCTTTGGTGTCTGGATATTACCAGTAGATTTCGGATTTATTTTGGTGCGCTGTCGGTTGATGCCCTGGGCATTATTATGGCGGCGCTATAGAAGTTTATTAGTCATAGCCATAGTAGTGACTCATCCAGTTATTTGAGCACTGCTTATCAATTAAGGGTTGCTCTTAATCACTTTGGCATTTATACTGGTAAAGGCAACATTTGTGAGGTACTTCAAAGGCACTCTATGTATAGACATACGAATATACACTATATTTCCACAGAATTTGGTTATTTAAAGAAATTGTGCTGTCCATCGCAATCAACACATTAGTGGTTATGATCCATTGAACAGGACAAAAGAATTTCGTGCGATGTATAATACGAAATATTCTGTGCCAAGTGATCTGCCAATCATCTTTGACGCTGTTCACTGTACACTTGCTGACCTAGAAAGAGCCAGCAACTTATTTGATTGCTCAGTTGTGCTATCAACAAACAGCTGTAATCCTGCAACAGAGGCTGCTGCAGTTGCATGTCAATCTCTGCCATTGCCTGCTAATACAAGTAAGATGCTATGCAATTTAATTCATCAGGATATTGACTGTATGGGAATGTTTATAAAAGTTTTCTCACATGAATGCCATCATTGATGGCTAACCCTAAATAACATAAGTTTTGTATTTCTTGTAACATTATATATCTGATTATAAAGGAACAGAAATGGCATCAAGTCCTGAAGTCAAATTTTCCTGTAACGCTGCTCAGGTGGTGCTGCAATTGTGAAAGTCATAATATAAAGAATCTGCATGCAGCCCACTTGAATGTTGCCTGCTGGTTAGTTTTAAGTGAAAAACACATTTATAAATTATTTTTCAACTGTCTTAGCAACCCACTGGCTGATTTGCAGTAGAAAGCACAATTTAAAACTGTTTCTTAATTGCAAGTACAAATTTATTAGAGTACATGTAAATGGGAAATTTCGCATGTGGAACACATGGTACTTGGTTCATACCCAGATCTGGCAAATACTCGGATTCAGTACTCTGTGGAAAATATCTATTCAGTACTTCCCTAACCCGATTTTATGTGAAAGAACATCTCCAAATTGCCCTTTAACTGGCTTAGTGGTCTTAAGGCTGATTTTAAGTAGAAGACAAATCTCAATATTTTCTTTACTGTCTTAGTTTGGGCAAATTATCTAGTTTATTTAATGATAAACAGAAATTCAAAGGCAAGTAAAATGTTTAATTAGATCTGTGTGTGAGATATAGATATAAGGTAGTGGCATATTGAGACATGTCAGTCATTTCTACAGATTTATTTTGATTTTTATATCAGCAATTCCAATGCAGAGAACCATTCCAGTTCTGTTATTTTGTACAGCAAAGCCTGAGCCAACGGTGGACTGTGTTGGCAACATGATGACTGTCTGCATAAAGTCTGTGGGAGATGAGGAGGAGGAGGAGAAAAGAGATGGCAGTGAGGAGGAGGAGGATCTTATGACTGCCTTCTCTTCAGGCCTTGATAGAGATGACTTGCATATGGCAGTGACTCCAGTCTGTCAACAAGTGAACAGAACAACAATGAACAACGATACTTGCTACATCATTGACATGAAGAAGTGTGATGCCATTCAGTCAGAGGTAACAAGACATTTAGAAATTATGTTCTATAGGTTCTGACATTTGGTGTATGGATTTATGAGTCATTAAATGGGATTAAAGTACAGGGAGATAAAGTGTTTAATGAGATTAATTGACACACTGCTTGAAATTATCGAGAGAATACGTGGTTAATACTTAACAAATGAAGAAATAGCACTGTAAAAAACTTGCTGCAAATGTTGCCTATTGATGAGATATTTCTTTAGAATTGTATTGTATTAACATAATATGACAATAATAATTTTTAATGGACACCACTGATGTATGATGATACTAATATTTAAAATAGTGATGAGATGTGTCTTAAGCTGTGTGTTGTGTTGAATGACTGTTGATGGCATTTATGTATACATGTCTAATTGTCTTTGGCAGTCTGTCTAAAGGAATGGCCATTTTGGTCAGTGGGTGTATAATGTGGAAATTTGGTTTATATGAGTAGATAGCAGATACAGTTGAGGATGCAGGCAATAATGAATGTGCTTGGAAGACAGTTAGTTGCTGGAGAGCAATTTTAATTTGTGTTTCAGCCAGGAGACAGTTCCAACAGACACTACTGTTATGACATTAATCATTTGGGTTCAAGGGCAAAGTTAAGCCCCAGTCAACTTATCGTTGACTCCAACACGTTCCGTGCGTGCTGCTTAGTTCGGAAACAGGCGACGGTCTCGGCTTCATTTCTGCCACAGAACACGAAACCTCCTTCCTTCCACCATATGACATCCATTGAATATTCAATTTCATGCTTCAGCAACAGTTTGTTTGCTGGTGAGCCATTAACCCTACCGGCTCAGATCATACGTGGATCAGTGACCTACTGCCAACTTGGAGTGAATATCTGGCAGAAACTCCACCTCATTGTTCCAAATTGCCGTTTCCTTTCTTCCACATCTTCTTCTGCAAATTCCTTTGAATTTCTGAGAAACAAGTGAGTTTTGCATCATTAATTGCAGTCACAACTACCAACCACAGGCAGTTGAACCACAAATTTATTACCAACTCTTTCCATTTGTTTCATTCAGGTTCTGTGTCATTGTACTTGTACTCCATAAATGCAAACAGATATACAATTGTTTATACCAATGTATTTAACCCCTTTAGCATGTATACATGTATACATATATATACCTATATGCATATATACTTATATACATACATATATATATACATACATACATGTACATGAATGTATATACATATATATACATATATATACATATGTATACATATATATGCATATATATATATGTATACATATCTATACACACATATATATATATATATGCATATATACATGGATTTATATATATACATACATACATATATCCTTACATATATACAAATATGCTTACATATATGCATATATACATATGTATACACATACATATAAACATACATATATATACATTCATACATACATATATAAATATATACATACATGCATACATTATATACATACATAGATAAGCAGACATAAAATTTGCTTGCCATATAAGGGTAGGTTTTAAAAATTTTGCAGGACGCTAAAGGGGTTAAGATTGCCCTCATACACAGCTCAGAATTGCAGATGTGACCATTTAACATGCAAACCTTGGATTAAGATCAGGCCTGTGCTCCATGTGTTGGCATGATCGTCTACAATTTATGTTTGCATAGCTAACCTAGTTTAAACATTTAACCTATTTGGTATGTGTGTAAGGGAGGGTATAATATGGCTGAGTCAGCTCAAGGATGACAAGTTTGAAATTAAAGGAAATTTTTTATTATTATTATGTGCGACACCATTAGCATTAATTATATAATTCAGTGTATGTAATGTGTGTTTGTGATGTATCTAGCCATTTACATCACCTTTTTGAGAACTCTCTGAGGGATAGCACTTGCACAGATCTAAATTGTTAATGATATGCAAGATTTAAATAGCTGTTAAGGATGATGTCAACTTGAGAGCAACACACTTTTAAATTGAATGTCAATGTCTTGTTATTTGCAGTATAAATATTTCTGTGTTTGTGTTATTTGTGTGTATGCTTATATAAATTGACCTGGAAAGTAAAAGAATGCTTTGGCATATATATATATACTTTGCTATAACTTGTTAAATTAGTCAAAAGATTTAGAAACAAATGATTGTAAATAGGCGTAATTATTTGTAAGAGAAGATGACCGCTTGTTCTTCTGTTGATCTTAAACTTGCTCTGTTTCTCTGCTTCAGGTGTTTAATGTCTTGGCAGCTTGGTATAGAGTTATTCAGCTTTGACCCACATAGATGGGGATTCAGTTTCCGGATGCCCAAGTTTGAATCATCTGATGAGATCTTTCTATCTTGTGATAGTTACCTTTGTGATGTGAAGTCTGATCCCAAAGAACATTGTGATCGTTCCTGTTCTCATGAAGCCAGATCAAGTCTGTCTTCTTTGAGAGTTCGTAGAAAAAATCGTGTTGAAGCAAATGGCACACTCAAGTTTCAGACAATGGATGGACCATTTACTGTGAAAGATTTCGGTTGTGGTCCACTTATTGTCAACCAGGAAATTGTGGAAGTCTTCTCTGATTCCAAAGGTAAACAGTTTTTAATATATCTATGCTATATCTATATCTATTATTCTGAACTTATATCCCATAAGGTTCTTAAACGGATCGCCCTAGTAATACAATAAATTTTACAAAATGTTCTCATGTACATTTTATGTTTCTAGGTGGTGTCATTAAATCTAAATAACACCAGCCATTCTCTATACATCATCTGAAGGTGGAGCTAAATATGCAAATCAGACACAGTCTTAAAACCAATGTGTCCTAAAAATTTCACTCAAATAGAACACTAGTGATGTAACATTTTTATGCAACTTTCTCTTGCAATTTACAAGAACAGTTGTTGCTAATGGTCTGAATTGCTGAAAAATAGAGAATAAGAGGCCACGCTTCATCTACTATATTTAGCCTGGGCATTAACTATGTATAAGATGTGTATTGAAGTAACTTAACCTCTGAATCTAGACTGAAAGCACTATGTTTATAGGCCAATCTTAGGAATCCCTATTCCTTTGCAATGGCTTTAGTGACATTATGATAAGTAGGAAAATTATCATCAGTTTTACTGTGAACCATTGATGTTTATGACTTTCTTTTGACAGAATGTAATGGATTATATGGATATGACAAAGACAAATTTACTGGCTTGATCTCTTCTGCATTGGTAGCCATCTCCAGTCTTCATCAGGTCCTCATTTCCCTTATTCTGGTGGTCAGCGTTGTTGCAAGTTGGGTCTGAACTGGATTGTGGCATTGAAGCAAGTATGAAGCTGACAGACATTTGGATTTATTTGTGAGAATCGGCTCATGTTAGATTTGTTAAGGATTTAATGTAAGTTTTATTGGAACTTGTTTCTAGCATAAGTTTTAAGCTGCTACATCTAATTGAGATCATTTCTAATATTTCCAAAAGCTGTTCTGATGTTATTTGAGTTTTACATAATTACTCTGGTAGTCTCATGTCTGAAATTTTTCATTCAATCCCACTATCATTTGCCTGGGCTTCTATCTAGCTCATTGTTTTACAGACTTAGTTTTTGGCACTTTATCATCACTTTGAGCTTGACTTTGATGATGATATGCTATGCTTGTATATTTTTATGACATACTACTGTGCTGTGGTCAGTTCTTATGCTCTGTCGTGTTGTATGTTTTTGACCAGTATTTAGTTTGTTCTTGTTTCAATAGTTGGTTAAAGCAGCATCACTTCTTCTTATAATAATAATGATAATAATCTTTGTTTTTCTAAATTTAAACTGACATAACAATACAAGTCATAGTATGAATGGACGATTACAGGAGTCAAATTTAACTGTATAACAGCCAAGCAAGGGTCTAACACGTTTTACTGCTCGTTTTGCCGAGGCCACCTAGAAAATGAAGGCTAAGTTGAACTCTTGCAGGGTAGCAGGAATTGAGCCTAGTTCTGTGCTGATCTCCTCTTTTTGCCAGAGTTTTACCATTACTCTATCTCTCTTTCTCATTCTAGACATTGTTTTGCATACTGTGTCCTATTATGTTTTACAGATGTGTTTCAAGCTTTCTGGTTTAATAACGTAAACTTAAACTGTTTTAAGCGGGTCCGTTTTTAATGCATTCTGTTAATGTAATTACACATTACTTAAAAATGTGATATATCTTAAACTGTTTTTAGCAGCCCTGTGTTTAATGTGTTGGTAAAGCAAAATAATTAATGGTGATAATTAGTATTCATCAGAAGAATTATTCAAGGCCATGTTGCCATAAGATGTTGACTTTGAAAGATGAATTAGAAAGAATTTTGCCCAACCTGAATTCAGCTCAGTCAAGATTGTTTCGTATGTTCATTGCTGATTTAATAAATATCAACTGTCTTCCCTGCTTAGACTTTTTTCGTCGTTTGAAATTGCCTGATTAACTTTAGTATAAGATATTGTCATAGTCCAGTGCAGTTGAATGCGTTTCTGATTTGTTTTTAGTTTTATTTGGAAGAAATATGATAATTGTATATTCCAGAATAATTCTGTTGAATACTTGTGATCAAGGAAAATAATTATAAAGATTGTTTTGTGCATAATTGTGCTTCTTCAAGTCTTTCGTTCAGATGTTGTATTGCATCCAGGTAGGCCTACATAGGCCTATGTTGACTCACAAGCAAGATTATGCCAACGTTTACATTGTTCTCTTTAGAAAGTCAAGTTTCATTGCACAATTTATAAGTATGTTAGACCCTACGTTAGGCAGGAATGTGGTCTCGAGACAGCGGTCTTGGTCTCTGGACGGTCTCGAGACCGGAAAACTGTGGTCTAGATCTCGAATGCGTCGGTCTTGGTGTTCGTCTCGGACCATCGGTCTTGGTCTCGAATGCGTCGGTATCGTTCTTGGTCATTTGCCGTATTAGAGCAATTTCTTTGATATTGTCGGCTATTTAGATTATTAGAGAATAGAGACACCGGTATTTAGACCCTATACGCGATTGCTATCGATTTACGATGTTCTCACCATCTATTATACATGTTACTGTAGGCAAAAAATGCATTTGCAACGGAACCAGCCATTTCAAAATTTGCTTTCACAAATGTCAAGGTTTTGGAACAATCTAATAATTATGTGGTCGGCCACGTGTAGTCACTGTTAACCTACAATTCCGAGTACAAGTAGGCCTACACCATTCAAACGGAACGTTGATCTACTTACTCAGATGTCTTGGAGTAGGCCTATTTACCTAGCGTATAATGTAATAAATGGCCTACTGTAAGTAATTTATAGTGTGATATTCTCGGCCGAAGCCTAGATCTGAACCCTCAACAGTTCAGACTTGTCAGTAAAACTGTTTCTGGATTATTAAGATTGGTATTCTTCTGCAATAAAATTAATGTTTTAAGCGTTTTATTCCGTTTAAGCGTCTTAATAAGTTGATTATAAAAAAGAGTATCGGTCTTGGTCAGCAGGAATCTACACTATAAAGCAAAGATTAACTTTTTGGCGTATATTAACGAAAGGTTCACTTAATAAAGTATAGCTTGAATTCTGCAATAATAGGCAATTAGATCAGCATCTTCATGGTGGGCTTTTGTCATCAATGAAACAACCCTCCCCCCATATAGTCCTCGTGACATAGTTCGCGGTTCGTCTGCTAGACTAATAGCTATAGGCCCTATATGTAAGTAAAAATTGCGTTACCGGTTGCATTCTGTGCTTATGCAATTTGCGATGCAGACTATCCTGTTTATGGTTGGAAGTCTGTACGTGAGGTTTGGAGCCTTTTTGGATGTATTATTTATAAATTCGCCTTCTAAAGTTTCACGGTCATTGTAGTCCTGCCAGGGCTGCATGCTACAATCCGCGTAGGCGTAGGGAATACGCGTACAGTTAATCTAAGCGTTTTTTTTAAAATGAGGCTCATTGGCAACTCTAATCCCTATTTGGCTTATTCACTGGTTCGCAATGTCACAAATCTTTCTCGCGTGTTCCGATAGCTAGAACAACTGCCTACGAAAACTTTACAAGGCGATATTTATAATAGACCTACGTCCCAAAAGAGTAACAACCATGCATGCAGCGGCGAGCCCACAAATAGCCGGACCAACGTCCGGGTTCCCATCTAGGCTTATTGGTCAGCGCAGTTACTATCCATGAGATCAGTGATAACTGAGTAATAATTTTTCACCAATAGTTTTCCCATCTCCAATTTTGCACAGTACAGTGTGATAGATATTGGTCGATAGGAACAGGTGATTTTAGGAACGGGACTCACGGGAGTGATCCTAATCTCCTTTTGCTTTGTAGGGAAATAAATGAATCGGTTGATGACCTAATTAGGCCTATGATATAGACGTAGAGTACATGTAGGCCTAGCTATTGGAGATGTAATAAGATGGGACCATGCTAGACTTAAGGCACGACGGAACACTTCAGTAAGCCGCACTAAGGAACCACCAACGGCGGCAAGGGTGTATATGTATATATATGTGTGTATATATATATATATATATATATATATATATATATATATATATATATATATATGCCTATAATGGTCATTAAATTCAATCTCTAAGTTGGGAGCAACTGCTGATTTGAACTCTGGCAGACGTAATTTTTTATTTATTCTGAAATTTAATATCGCCCTTCTTCCAACATCTTTTGCTCAGAAGTGCACACGCCTCGACCGCGCAATTGCAGTTGTACTGCAGATGAATTGTGCGCGAAAAACTTGCTCAAGGTCCCTACACAGTGACTGACGCCTCGGACGAGCGTCGAACCCGCTCACTTAGCAAACACTGAGCGTTAAGGGCCGACCGCTCTAACCGATCAGCCACCGTGCCGCACATAAGCGTCTGTATACATAAGAATTATTTGAGTATATACATAAGAGTTAGGCCTGCATGGCTTTTCCACTATGGTTGATGTACATAGTAGGCCTAATCATCATCCGGTGTCAATTCAATTGAAGAAACACAAGACGCTTATAATTATACGAAGAATAACTATTCGAAGGAAGAGAAATCATGACTGAGGAGTTGTCACAAAATGAAAAAGAAGATGATGAAAACGACGTCGAAGGAGAAGAGGAACAATTATGCTGGAACAGTCCCTGAAGCTGGACTGATCACCAGGTTCAAGCTTGTACTAATAATTATTAGCCCCAGGACCCAGGTTCAAGCACCATGCAACGGTTTGAAGTGTCAGCTAGCGACTTCTTATTCTTAGCCTTGATGTGATGCACTAAAGACCGACCAAATAACTCCACCCACGATTGACAAAGACTAATTATGACGGATGGCCCATACATGGCCCATACATACATCGTTCACCGACCGATCATTCCAAACTAAGATAACATACAGAGGTCCCCCACTATTCTCGGTCTGTAGTGTCGAACTGGGTCACGCAAAAATATGAGCCGACCGACCGATTTCATTACGTCCAATATGAAACGAAAAGAATAGGCCTACATGTATCATAGACCCAACAGTCAATTATAACGGACATGATGAATTGAATGACCATATATACATGTATTAAATGTTGTATGTAGCGCCTATAATTGGTATATAATATTCTATTTGTTGACTTAAACACGGTGAGACGTACACGTATTCGGCTGGGTCACGCAAATTATGTACATAAACAGACAATAATTTTTATTATACTAAGTTTGTGAGCTGTCTGATTGTGCTCAGTCGATTTCTGTGCGTCACCGTTTCTGAACAGCTCTTGCTTTGGTTGGCTGCACTGCGCGTCACTTTCTTTAGAAACTTCTTACTCGAAGAGGCGTATGACCAATACAATAGGTAAGCCTGTAGGCATAGGCCTACGTGTTTTGCCATGGACTGTTTCGTGCTTGTGCGCTCATCTAGACCTAGGCTTGCTTGTTTTAAGAAAGTGCTGGAGATGCGTAGCTACATGTATGTACGTCACGCGAAACGGAAGCAGTTATAACCGTTGGCATATGAAACACCAACTTCGTAAAGTCTTAAGAAAGTTAATAGCCTTAATCGAATACTCTGAGCCATAGATCGACTGCGTGCCTTCGTCTACATAGCGGAAGTAGTAGAAGCCTATACGAGACGAGGATATATGAGAAATGTCTGGCTAAACACACAGATGTAGCAGGCCCTAGGCCTAATCTGTGTTATTTTATACCGAACACTTGTTAAGCAGGCTACACACAAAGTGCTTCATTTCAGATGACTGGACACACACAGAAATATGTTATCTGTGCTTGGATTGTTGTGTCGTGTTTCCGCTTCAGCGAAACTAGAGAGATCGGTCAACCACACCATGTATCAAAAATAGTATAGGCATAATTCACAACCTTTGGTATAATACATATTTATACATTATGCCCATCAAACGATCATTATAGACAGGCGAAGTGACCTATTATAGTTGAGTTATTGAATCTGCTGCCGTATAGCAATGGATAGGATCATTGGGGTGTTTGGCAGTGTGCCTCGTTCGGCTGATCGTCATGATGGTGATTTATCTGATCGCCTGTGCTATCCTTACAGTAGCATCCTTTTCAGCATTTTCGCCATCGTCGTCTCCACGAAGCAGTTCGTTGGAGAGCCGATCCAGTGCTGGGTTCCGGCTCACTTCACCGACAACCAGGGCGGCTATGCCAACGATTACTGTTGGCTTGGAAACACTTACTACCTGCCCCTCGACAGCGAAGTTCCGAAGGAAGGTGTCGACAAGGCCAGCGGTCATATCTCCTACTATCACTGGATACCCATTGTCCTGCTTGTCCAGGCCTTGTTCTTCTTCTTCCCAAGATCCATCTGGCGAATCCTTTGCCGGCGATCTGGACTCGACATCGAGGACATCGTGCACGCCAGTGGGACCTTCATCCACTTGGAACTGGAAGAGACGAGGGAAAAGACGATGCAGTTCATGATGAAGCAGCTTGACAGGTGAGAATACCAACCGCACAGGACAACGCTACTACCTATGACAACAGGTCATACTCATAACAGGTCTCTCTTATGATAATGTAGCCATCATGTGCTAATAATAAATATCCATAATTGAAACTTATAAAAATTATAAAATTGAAACAACCTTTTTAATCAAGCATAAAAGTAGAATAGAGTTCATTTAAACTGTGATAGACTTAGCAAAAACGCACCTGCATGTAGGGCCTAGGCTATAATTATTATGAGCCTACTTGAAATTATAGAAAGTTTTTATTGTATAGGCCTATCGCCTTTAAAGCAATAAGTCTCAATGCACGTCAATATGTTTGCCATGTGGTACTTATGTCGGTGTGCGTTCTGTGGCCCCACTTTTACCTGTTGAATAGAGACATTAGTGAGTGCTGTTCGTGAATATGTCTGCTTACATTGTCTGTGTCCTGTACAGATACCTGGCTCTAGCGAATCGAAAGCCATCGGATTTGGAGACGAAGAAATGTCTCGAGCGGACGAGAAGTCGACTGAGTCAGATCAGAGGATGGTATCTCACTGCCGCATATTTCTTCGTCAAGTCTCTCTCATTGGCAAACGTCGTCGGTCAGCTCTTCCTGCTCAACCTCTTCCTTGGCGCCGGATTTCACTGGTACGGCTTCGAGATCCTCGGTAAGATCCTTCGCGGAGAAGACAACGACGGAGAGTTGAGTCCTCGCTTCCCACGAATCACGATGTGCGACTTCAAGGTTCGACGACTGGGCGCCACTCATCGCTACACGGTTCAGTGCGTTCTACCGATGAATCTCTTCAACGAAAAGATCTACCTGTTCGTCTGGCTGTGGCTCGTCTTCCTGATGGTGACCCTTACTCTGTCGTTGCTCAAGTGGATGCTACGGCTGTTGCTGATGCCAAGCAGACGCCACTACATTGAGGGTCATCTCAGTATGATTCCGAAGGACATCCGGTCACACAGTTCGGACTCTGATAAGCTGAGGATCGGTCGCTTCCTGCGCCAGTACCTGCACTACGACGGAGTCTTTGTCCTACGCCTGATTGGCCACAACACGAGCAGCATCACCGTAATCGAACTGGCCATCTGTCTGTGGGAGAACTTCAAGAAGAAGAGCTTAGTCGACGGGATAACTCCGCCCGCAGACGCACAACGCACATTATTCAATCAAAAAAAATAGCGCACCATTTACATTCACAATTAATGGCGCATCATTCATTCAAAATTAATGGCGCATCATTCATTCAAAATTAATGGCGCATCATTCATTCAAAATTAACGGTGCATCATTCATTCAAAATTAACGGTGCATCATTCATTCAAAATTAATGGCCCATCATTCATTCAAAATAAGTAGCACAGCATTCATTTTTAATGAATATAATATAAAATAGCGCATCATTCATTCAACATATAAAATGACGCATCACGATGGCAATGGTCAGATCTGTAACCGTGATTATTCTGTACATTACATTACAATAGATAGCCTCGAACAATTTATATATATAGATCATTATTATACATTAGGTTTAGCTGAACATTCACTAATTCAGACAGTATAGGTTCTGTCAGTCACTCGTGTAGGTTCTAGCAGTTACAGTCAACCCACATTCTAGGGATACCTTGAGTGGTCAGTAGTTGGCCAATCAAAGTAGTCTGTTCTAGGATAGGCCAGTTTCCTCTTTGGCTGAGGAAACTCACTTATATGCTAGAGCACTGTTAGGAACTTCGCAGTCTGACTTCCGAAATTATCAGGTAACTTAGTACGTCAGCTCTGTCTATTATAATATATATAATTTATTAATAACTTAGCTTCACGTTCAACTCTAGCATCTCGCATCATTATCACTTAGCGAGTATTTATATCATTCTGTATTTAGGCAACCATATTTATGTTATACTTTATCTGTTCCTTGTTTAATAAAAATAGTTTGTATCTGAACTGTCTCTTCACGTGCAGCTAGTTGTCCTAACATAATCTAATTCATTAAGCATCTAATATAATAGTAGAGTTAGTTTTAGTAGAACCCTAAGCGTTCTTACAGATCTATAGGTTCAGACACCAGTAAGCGTATGTAAAATTAAATTGGACATCATAACTTGAGGCAATTCGTGTTATAGTTTGACTAGCATTTAAAGTGACGATTGAGGATTTCTTTCTTGGGGGCAATAGCTTTTCCGAATTGCGCCACATTTTAGTCTACTTCTGTGGCGTTCTGCCGCCCGAGCGCCTGCCTAGCGCTAACGGACGGTGTCGACCCCAGCTCGCTGACACGCCTGGAGTCGCCCGAGTCACTTTCTTACTAAATCTCAATGCCAAATGGTTACTCTCTATATCTACCAGGATGTTCGCTCTCACCAGTAAAGACTAAAGTTGGACCTCTTCTCCAAGAAAGGTAACACTGTTTGAATGAGTCACGAGGTCTGACTCTGCCTATTCCGCGGTCGCCGGATGGGCAACGTTCTGAGGATGGCCGTACTCAAAACAGGGTTCATAATCATACCGACAGGAGTCTTCCTCGCCTTGCATACCTTCCAAGCTACTAGCCTCTTCTTCCTCTACCTGATGTCGTACCGTTCAGCAACTTATGACTCTGAAACTATCGCCAATTAGGGACACCAAACGTTCTCTTAAGTTACGAGGTTCAGACATATTTGAAACAAGTCCATAAGCCCTTTCGGCCTATACAATTATCGGTAGCTAAATTCAACGTCTTGTAATCCTAGACATTACTGTTCTCCACTCTTTAAACTCTGTCGTCCTAGACACTACAAGTCGCACAGCTCTTATCCATGTCATCTCCGACACTTATCTATCACGCCTTCTGCTCAACACGTATCTCTCTCGGTCTATTTTCGTATATGGCATAAACGGCCGCACACGTATACTTTGTCATGCACAATTGACGGACTAAGTTCCCGTCCTCTGTGTTAGCAGTTACCCACCAACACTGATATATTCTGCTTCGATAAAAATGACACTGGCCTGGTATTCACGGACACTGATAGTGAAGGTCTTCTGTCTATAAACTTCGCTATCTGCACACAGATCTTCGATCCGACCTACGCACGAGGGGGCCCGACCTCGCACTTTAGTCAGTTCTCAGAACTGTGTGTAACGACAAGCAACCATGTATTCACCAGGGTATCCGATTACCCAAACGTACTCATATCGATCACTTTGATCAGACACGCAAGTAGATACAAGCCGCTTGGGCGAAGAATGTTTTCACACAGGATGTTTTGGCGCTGGATGTTTTGGCACAGGATGTTTTGGTGCAGAATGTTTTGGCGCAGGATGTTTCGGTGCAGAATGTTTTGGCGCTAAAGGTTTTGGCACAGGATGTTTTGGCGCAGAATGTTTTGGTGCAGAATGCTTTGGCGCAGGATGTTTCGGTGCAGAATGTTTTGGCGCAGGAGGTTTTGGCCCAGGATGTTTTGGTGCAGGATGTTTTGGCACAGGATGCTTTGGCGCAGGATGTTTTGGTGGAGGATGTTTCAGCGCAGGATATTTTGGTGTAGGATGTTTTGGCACAGGATGCTTTGGGGCAGGATGTTTCGGCGCAGGATGTTTTGACGCAAGCCGTTTTGGCGAGGAATGTTTTGACACAGGATGTTTTGGCGCAGGATGTTTTGGCACAGGATGTTTTGGCGCAGGATGTTTTGGTGCAGAATGTTTTGGCGCAGGAAGTTTCGGTGCAGAATGTTTTGGCGCAGGAGGTTTTGGCACAGGATGTTTTGGTGCAGGATGTTTTGGCGCAGGATGTTTTGGCACAGGATGTTTTGGTGCAGGATGTTTTGGCACAGGATGCTTTGGCGCAAGATATTTTGGCATAGGATGTTTTGGTGCAGGATGTTTTGGCACAGGATGCTTTGGGGCAGGATGTTTTGGCGCAGGATGTTTTGGTGCAGGATGTTTTGGCACAGGATGCTTTGGGGCAGGATGTTTCGGCGCAGGATGTTTTGGCGTAAGTCGTTTTGGCTCAGGATGTTTTGGCACAGGATGTTTTGGCACAGGATGTTTTGGCACATGATGTTTCGGGACAGGGTGTTTTGGCACAGGATGTTTTGACGCAGGTTTTTCGGCGCAGGATGTTTTGGCGCAAGCCGTTTTGGTGCAGAATGTTTTGGCGCAAGCCGTTTTGGCACAGGATGTTCTGGCGCAGGATGTCTCGGCGCAAGATGTTTTAGCGCATGATGTTTTGGCGCAGGATGTTTTGGCACAGGATGTTTTGGCGCAGGATGTTTTGGTACAGAATGTTTTGGCCAGGATGTTTCGATGCAGAATGTTTTGGCGCAGGAGGTTTTGGCACAGGATGTTTTGGTGCAGGATGTTTTGGCGCAGGATGTTTTGGCACAGGATGTTCTGGCACAGGATGTTTTGGCACAGGATGCTTTGGCGCAGGATGTTTTGGTGGAGGATGTTTCGGCGCAGGATGTTTTGGCGCAAGCCGTTTTGGTGCAGAATGTTTTGGCGCAAGCCGTTTTGGCACAGGATGTTCTGGCGCAGGATGTCTCGGCGCAGGATGTTTTAGCGCATGATGTTTTGGCGCAGGATGTTTTGGCACAGGATGTTTTGGCGCAGGATGTTTTGGTACAGAATGTTTTGGCCAGGATGTTTCGGTGCAGAATGTTTTGGCGCAGGAGGTTTTGGCACAGGATGTTTTGGTGCAGGATGTTTTGGCGCAGGAGGTTTTGGCACAGGATGTTCTGGCACAGGATGTTCTGGCACAGGATGTTTTGGCACAGGATGCTTTGGCGCAGGATGTTTTGGTGGAGGATGTTTCGGCGCAGGATATTTTGGTGTAGGATGTTTTGGCACAGGTTGCTTTGGGGCTGGATGTTTCGGCCCAGGATGTTTTGACGCAAGCCGTTTTGGCGAGGAATGTTTTGACACAGGAGGTTTTGGTGCAGAATGTTTTGGCGCAGGAGGTTTCGGCACAGGATGTTTTGGTGCAGGATGTTTTGGCACAGGATGCTCTGGCACAGGATGTTTTGGTGCAGGATGTTTTGGCACAGGATGTTTTGGCGCAGGATTTTTTGGTGCAGGATGTTTTGGCACAGGATGCTTTGGGGCAGGATGTTTCGGCGCAGGATGTTTTGGCGCAAGTCGTTTTGGCTCAGGATGTGTTGGAACAGGATGTTTTGGCGCAGGAGGTTTTGGCGCAGTTTTTTCTGGTGCAGGATGTTTTGGCGCAGGATGTTTTGGCACATGATGTTTCGGGACAGGTTGTTTTGGCACAGGCCTTTTTGGTACAGGATGTTTTGGCACACACCATTTGGCGGTGATAAACAGATGTAGTCTATAACAGTATTTTCGATTATCGATACTCACGTGATAATGGTTTCGTTTATAATCGATTTTCTCACGATGTGCATTAATATCGGTGCGAAAGAATTATTAGTTAATTATAATCCCTTTTCTTCTTTCACGTTTGCTGTGACGATACAGTGTGTTGCAATTTAAGCACAAATTACACTACAGTTTAACGTCTCAGTTGGGAGTTATCCGCACACGAGATATCCTCTGCCGAGAGTCCTCTGCCATCGCTGTGCTCGTCGTACGTACTAGACAATCATCCACGGTTATTGTTTTGATATGACTGCACCAGAAGACGAACGAACGGACGAACAAACGGAAACCTTATTTTGTAACCAAATTTTTAAACCTTAACATAGTTTACACATGGTATTTAATTGCTCAGTTAGGCTAAAAAGGATGATCAAAAGGGATTACCTCCCGCTAACAGCGCCACCCACTAACATATGTAACTATAAAAATCACTATGAGCACGGACATATTACTAATATCGAACATAATACTAATAAACGTAAATCGGGAAGATATTCCAGTAATAAACGTACGTCAAACTAATGGTGAATAATCTTAATTATACTTAACTAACCCTTTTAATCCTAACTCACTCTGCGAGGGGTGATCAAATTTATACTCAAGTCAGTTGAATGGGCAATAAAGTAAATAAATTCTCATCTAATTTTTAAATAAATGAAGAGTTGTAGCGTTTTGGATATTATGATGGATATCGTTCCAAATCTTAGGCCCAGTACACTTCATAGCAAATTTACGAGTGTTAGTGCGGACATAAATTAGTCGGAATTTAGGGGCAGATCTGGTAGCGTAGGAATGCGAAATGAGGCCAGTTTCAAATTAGTCTGAGAATCTTCCCGGTAAGAGGGGAATATCGTTATATAACGGTACATAAATACATATTTGATATTTACATATTTGAGTAAGCTTCAGTAATTTATAATTGGGTCAGTGTGCGGTCCCCAGGCTGCACCAGCGATACAACGAATAAATAGTGTGTTTCTGAAGGAGTGTCAATTTAATAAGTCTGGAATTGTAGGTGGACACCCAAATTGCATAAGTAAGATACGGATAAATTAATGAGTAGTATGTTATTGTGCTCTAATAAAAGGCGGTAACAAATGCTCGGCACATCAACATTCTTTGCCACTTCAGCTGAACTGCTTGCTACATCGATGATAAAATTTGGTCAACCACTATGCCTCTAGAAATTTGCTCGAATTGACCTGGGTGATTAATTTATCTTTTACTGACAATTTGCAATTGGAATCTAGAGGAGTGACCTTCCTCTGAGATTTAAAGAGTCTTTTCCAAATTAAGCGATAATTTATTAGCCGAGAACCATTCCATTAGTAATTATAATTGATCATTAATAGTAATTTCATACAATGTCTCATAAGAAGAGTGGGAATAAAAGACATTAGTTTCGTCAGCAAATAACATGAAAGACAGTCATTTATACACAATCACAGGTCTGCAAGAAGACAATGGCATCTTGATTTTCTGTCCTGGAAACATCGATCTTACGCGGTCTTATCTTAAGGAATATAAAATTACTGAAGCTTACTCAAATATGTACATAATAATGTGGAAAATTCCATGACGGCATTGGACTATTAACTTCTTTGAGTTCGATCAGCTTCTACTTGTCACGCTGTCACAACTTTTGATGCGTCTATCGGCCAAGAATCGAGCGCCTGGTCGAGTTGGTAGGCCTGCACTAGGGCGCTTGTGCGGGAAAGTTGGACTTCCGTCGCGAACTGGCTTATTCCGGTTTCAAGGCATGAAAAGTTTTAATGTGACGTAAAGAATACATTTTTAACGAATACATGGCTTCTAATGCCTGTATACATACTGCTGTTCGGACAATGAGTCAAACGCTGGATGCCCTCGAGACTAGGATGGCGACAAACAGCCTAAGACTCAACCACCAAAAAACCCAATTTATCTGGCTGGGCACTTGCCAGCAGCTTATAAAGCTTGATTTAACTGCCATTACTGCTGATTCCCACTCTGCATTTTTCTCTGTTGTCCGGGACCTTGGAGTCACGTTGGACCAAGAGCTCACCTTAGCTTCTCATATTCACCGTCTTTGCCGTGATTCATACTACCAGTTGCGTCAGCTTCGCACTGTTTCCCGCTCGCTAACTCCAGTCGCCACAGCTACCCTTGTTCACGCTTTCATCACAGCCCTACTAGATTACTGTTGCTCGCAGCAGGCCTTCCAGCTGGGCGGTTGCGGTGCCTGGAGCGGGTCCTGCGTTCTGCTGCACGTCTTGTCGGACGTATTCCTAAATTTGGCCATGTCCTCGGCTATATATGTGCTCCACTGTCTACTGACTCCCCCTCCAACAGCGAATCTCGTACCGTATCATCTCTTTGGTATGGCGGTCCTTGCTATATCTCGCTCCTATCTATCTTCGCGATCTCTGTTACTCTACTTTGAGTGTACTGTGTCGCCGCTCACTCCGCTCTACTGAGCGAGGCCTGCTCATTATCCCATTTGCCCGTACACCTACTAAGCAGAGTGACTTAGGCTAACTTCCCCCCGGTTCCAAGTGTCAGGAAGGCAGGAAAATCCCCCAAGACTCAAAAAATATCCCCCTTACCTGAGATTGGAAGCATTTGCCTCCGGAGTGCGGAACCTCACATATCTGGACGCCCATATATCTCTAGTTAGTGCTAGACTATAGATCGGGAAAGTCGACATTCTAAGCCAAATCGTTTGACAACTTTTGACATCGTCGACGCTTCCATTCATGGTATCCATTCATGGTATCCATTCATGGTATCCATTCATGTTATCCATTCATGTTATCCATTCATGGTATCCATTCCCGGTATCCATTCATGGTATCCATTCAGGGTATTCATTCATGGTATCCATAGGCCTATATTGTGCACATTTAAATAAACGTATACTTACATTGACATGCATGTTCACATAGTACGCACGCACTTAAGTACATACATATATTGATCAACATACGCGTGTATGCGCATACATTCAGACATACATTTACACAAATACATACAATGTACCTACATGCATATTATACAGACACTTACATGTAGGCCTATATGATATAAATGCAAGTTTACATATGTAAACCCACATACATAGGCCTACTTATAATTATGCATACATATTATAGTATATACATACATACATGCATTTATAAATACCTACACATGCGAATATGCTTATATCATACGCTGCAGCCATATATATAGCCTATGCGTATAGCTTTTTTGTGATGTGTATAAGTTAACTCAGTTGAGAGGGACAGGGCAACCCACTTTCCCAGGACGGCGTCAAAGGTAATTATTGTCCTTGTCAACACGGGTTACTCGCCGGTTATAAGGCATCATAATAATGGCACATTTAGAGTAATTATATTGCAATAGCTGCGTTGAACAACATCAGGCAACATCAGTGAACACTTGAGACCCTGAGAATCCCTTCGATCGCCACCACTACAATTATGCGGAATGTTAATTCAGTAAAGCTGCTGAGTCAGACGCCGCTATTCTGTTACAAATCGCTGGAATTGTATGGCACCATTATTACAAAGCACTATATAGGCCTATTATAGTGCCTACAAAACACCATGCAGGCCTATTATAGTGCTTACAAAACACCATATAGGCCTACACTCTTAGCATGTATAGGCCTATGAATCCACTTTCCGCCCATTGTTTCTGTGTTTGCGTCCATATATTTTCTGATCTTGTGATGCCTAGAAATCACTAGGAAGTAAAGCGATGATGTAAAGATCCGTAACGTTGTCTAATCTTATTTAGGCCAAACGCTTAAAATAGACAAGCCATAAATTATTGTAGTTGGCTTGTATTTTCTGGAACCTCCGCTATTAATTCAGCTTGTTATAAAGTTGAAAGCATGTGCTGAAATATATCCTAAAATCGTTAACTTTGAAATCATCCCACCGTCTTTAAATTAATGCTTTTGCTTTAGCTTTGATCAGAGTATCAAAGTCTCGATTTGATGGAGACAACTCAACCGAAGCAACTCTTAATAATGATCACGTACGATCCAGAGACAGAAACATAACTGCCGTGAATGTAATTCATCGAATGGCATTAATTAGGCCTACGTATTGCTCTATGTTGATAAGACGAGCACAAAGTGATTGCAGTATGCTAAACATTTTTGACCGTATAAGACCAAAATCGATTAATTACTGATCGTTTTATCCAGTTATGCATGTATCGTGAAGGATCTGCCGAATACGAAACTACTCAACTGCAACTGCTGCTCATTACTGAATATTTTCATCAAAACAGAATGCAAGCCGAATACCCACTGGATATATATATATTATATTGTATATTATATATACATATATATGTATATATATTATCTGTGTACCAACCTCAGACTTAGGCCTACTTTTGTCTTTTATTCCTCTTAAAAACACTCGGATCATCGGGCTTTGTGGCTCTTCTTCTCTTTACGATTTCTCTGAAGAAGTTCAACAGAAGTAATAAACAGAAGCAAGAAACACAGATGATGCGAACATAGTGACTGATTTTATAAGTAACGCAAAAATAAATTAAAAGTAAATTAAATGTTTGCGTCACCACTGTCTGATAAATATACACATACATACATACAAATACATATACATACATGGATGTTATTGTAAATGCCGTGGAAATCTTAGCTAATGTTGGTCACACTGGCTATAACCTGTGTAGGGTGTATTATTTATGTGAAGGACATTAAAGGCCTACTGCTTGCTATCTGTCTCAATGTGTAGACTCCAAGAAATGATTGATGCATGTGTTAAGAAAGATGTGGAAATTTAATAAATATTTAATGCCAACAAATCTAAGTTATTTTCTGTTAGTCCGTCTTGTAATAACCAATGCTATAATCTTGTCCTTGGTCCTTGGATAAAAATCTACACAAACTAAACCTTTTTGGTAGATTGTTGTATGGGATTCATAGTAAAAGACTCCGCAGTGTTTTTGGCCAAACATTGTAGCTGCAATTTTGAACTTGTACCACTTTTGTGATGAGTATGGAATTGATATATGTATATATATACATATATATATATACATATATATATATACATATATATACATATATATATATATACATATATATATACATATATATACATATATATACATATATATACATATATATATACATATATATATACACGTTAGATCATAGAAGTGATCATCTCGTGCATACAGTAGTTATGCGTCAGTCTGCACTAAAATATTTGATTATGTACGTCCTACATTCTTGATTAATAAACGTATTTAAGATCTCAAAACATAAACCATACAGTTATCGACTAAGGACATGAGGTTCATTTTAGTCTACAGAAGATTCGCCTCATAATGTTTAGTCTATAGTGATACAATCTGCTGAAAATTTCGGCACTTCGCGACTTTTTAAAATCAGACTTAAAGTTACAGTCATCCAAAGAGGAAATCAGGCCAGACTATATGCCATTAAAAATTAATTGAGAGAATATTATTCAATTCATGATGGAGGAATTGTCGGATGTCTGCGGCAACCAGTCTGTCAACTGTGAACCATTACACGAATCTCCGAATAACGTATCGTATCATCCTGATAATAATATTACATCCTGTTTGTTGAAACAAAAAGTCACACTCAGAAATACCCCAAGAAACGGAATTTCTGCAGTCACGACTAAACAATGCAAGGCACTGAAACGTCACTTTCCTCATCGGTCGCGTCTATTGCACGGTCACGAAAGTTTAAAGATCGGACACCAAATACCACGACTTACTTACTCACTTGTTCGCTGAGCTGTGCTATTCGCAGCACGTCGAAATGATGTAGCGCCAGAACGATCGTCCCTCCATCGTCCAGACTGACCTTCTGCCGATCAACCATCAGAAGGTCGCTTTCCTTAACCGCTCCAGATTGTCCACCCCCTACCCCCACTCCCCCGTTCGGGATCTTCGTTCCCTTCGAATTAGTCGTCGTCTGGCATCGATCCCGTCTTCTCAGCGCTTTCGTCTGATCACGTGTGACGCAAATGGCGGCCAACAGAACGATGACGACGACGATGCAACAGGCCAAGACACTGGCCAAGATGAGGAAGTGCAGGCCAGACAGTCCACTCATCCTGCTGTCCTCGCCACTGGCTCCTCCACCGAATCCGTCCGATTGGTAGACGAAGTGGTCGTCACAGACCAAGCGGACGTGGGTCGTTGTCTGGAGTGGGTTGGGACGTCCTCCGTCCTTCGCCTGGATGAGTAGGGTCGTAAAACAGTTCGACTGATAACTCGGTGCTGAATCCGAATTCCACCACAGCTTTCCAGTCTTCGGATCGAGAAGGAAGGCTTTGTTTTCGTTTCCTGATAGAATGGAATAAGTAATGTCTGCGTTGCGTTCCAGGTCTCGATCGAAGGCCTGAATCGCCGCCAATGACTGACCGTCGACGTCACTCAGGTTGCCCGGCAGGCGAATGACGTCTCCGTCCAAGGGAAATTTAAACACTGGAGCGTTGTCATTGACGTCAGACACGCGAATGAATACAACGGTGACGTCAGAGAGCGCTGCGTTGACGTCACATTGGGCACGGATTCGAAGAGTGTAGTGACTGAGAGCCTCTCGGTCGAGGGTCTGTCTCGTGTAGATGACACCAGAGACAGGATCAACGGCAAAGTGGTTGCTACTGCTACCATCCTCTGATGAATATTCCAGGTGGTAGCTGAAACTGTTGTGCGGAGGATCGTCTTCGTCGACGGCTGTCACCTGTCCTACCACTTTTCCAGAATTCTCGTTCTCCGTTACATCGAACTTGTACCATGACTGACTGAACCGCGGAGGTTCATCGTCAACGTCTGTCACGGTCACGTGAACACGAGATCTGGCCACGTGACCTGAGTGGATCCCACTTCCGTCTCCTCTGCTTCCGCTTTCTTCCGTTGCACCTCGAGCAACGACGTGAAAGTCGAATTGATCAACGAATTCTCGATCGAATGAGATGAGCGAAGTGATGACTCCGCTGTCGGAATCGACCTCGAACCAGTTCTCTGCGTCTTTTTCGAGGCTGAATCGCACTCGAGCGTTTGGTCCGATGTCAGCGTCCGTTGCGTGGACCTGAAGGAGGTAGGAGTTCTTGTCGTTACTTTCAGGTACATTGACTTCGTAGGTGGACTTTGTGAAGATGGGAGGATTGTCGTCTTCGTCTGTTATGATGATCGATAGTTTGAGGGAAGAGGTGAGGGGGACTTCCCCTAGATCCCAACATCTGATGACGACTTCGTATTCGTCCAATTCCTCTCGATCGAATGAATTCATCGCAATCAGTTTGTATTCCTTATCTCGCAACGTCACCAATGAGAAGTTGGTTTCGTTGTTCGTCTGGCACTCCGTCTGTCCATCTCGACCCACATCCGGGTCATAAATGGTCACGTGGGCCACAAAGGAACCGGGAAGACTGTTCTCCGGGAGATGTGCGGCGGTTGCTTCTCCACTTAGCGCTTGCACGGATATCCGGGGCTCGTGATCATTTGCTCCTCGAAGGTGTACGATGACATTGGCAACGGTTGGCGTCGGGTTGTCACCCAAGTCTTCGGCGATGACGAACAGGTGATAAGACGTGCGAAGACCAGAGTCTAACCGGGACTTTGTCGTTACAACACCGCTCACCGGATCCACGGAGAAGAGGCGTCCAAAGAGGACCTGTGTCTTTCTGGTCAGGTGATAGCACACCTGTCCATTGAGTCCCTCGTCCGGATCACGTGCGTGCACTGTCGCTACGACTGTTCCGGGGGAGACATTTCGATCGAGGCTCACTTCGTAGGAGTCATCGTCGAATCGCGGACTGTTGTCGTTGAGGTCAATGATGTCGATGGCGATCTGGAGAGTGCCTGACCTTGGGGGATGACCTCCGTCGATCGCCAAAACCTCGAGGTCGTAATGACATCGTTCTTCGCGGTCCATCGACCCAGTCAGCTCCAGTCGAAGGTCCGTTGGGTGCGATCGGTTAGAGTCATTCTGAAGCACGAGTCGAAAGGGAAGGAACTCTTTCGATTCCAACCGATACGAGATCTCCGAGTTATGTGCGCTGTCGAGATCGTAGGCTGGAAGGATCTGGAGCAGGATTCCAGGTGGACTAGACTCCAGAACGGAAAGGTTCAGACTTGATTGTCGGAAAGTGGGACTGTTGTCATTGAGGTCGAGTACGGTGATCTCGACCTTGAAAACGTCAAAGTTTCCAGCTGATTCGACTGCGATGTCCAGTCGAAGGACACATAGTGGATACGGAGGACAAAGAGACTCTCGGTCGATGGCGCTGACTGTGGTGAGGACCGAACCAACGACGGAGAATAAATCCTGATGTTGACCAATGGAAAAAGTCGGCTGGGCGGTCAGACTGGAACGGCGTTTGTCTGCTGGTGCAACCATGTGATGACTAAGGTCGATGAGAGGACTTCCAGGTGGAAGTCCTTCGCTGATGGTAGTCGATATGTGAACTGGAGTGGATGATGACGTCGACCTCTGAAGAGAAATGGCGAGGAGTGTGCTCAGGAGATAGACAGCATAAGAAGCGAAAGGTCTGCAGCGATCAGAGACCATCGTTGCAGCTCAATTCGTGGCATTCAAAGCGTTTCCAAATGAAACACAGCTCAGCAGCAGAGTGATCTCTATCTATCTATCGGCGGATGGAGAGTGTGCTTACATCGTCCACGGCCACATTTGTATCGGGTCAGAACGGGGTCAGAGCCTTTAGTCACGCCGTATCAATTGCCTGTTTGTGTCGATCGCTTTCCACCTACAGCTTCTAAAAATCCTACATACTAGAGTCATCGACCAGAGCGAAAGCGGAGCAAGCGGATCAGCGCTGTACTGCCTTTGATCTGCACAGGTAGGATCGACTGACCCTAGCATCCAGTGTCATCTGTCATATTCCCTCTGCTCTTTGTGCAGCTGTCCTCTGTAGGCCTATTCACTGTCCTTGTAAGTTGTAATGAATTGGCCTTGCACTGTCCCTTCTTCTACTGATGACCCTTGATTGGTCTAATGGTCGAAGGTGTCTGACTCCATCCGATCGTACTTCGCGGTCCTTGTGCACTGAACGACATACGTCATGATGACGATTTGTCTGTAGAATAAAGCACAGTTCAGTTAACGATCAATGCATTAATAAAGAAATTATCAATCTAAGCAGAGAAGTCGGGCAGCGGTACAGCACACGCACGCACACACACACACACACACACATTATATTATGGCATAGGTTGAGAGGAAATGTACTCGAAAATAAAATGCTTCTGAGTTCAGAGGTTAATTAAAATTCCGTTTCAAACAGTGGAAGATGCACTCAGTCCAGTAAGAAGCAGCGTGACTGCAGCACGAATCTTGAAATAAAAGTCTCTCTGTTCTTAGACTTAGATTCAGTTTCATCGCCTCAGAGCAGGTTATTTTTATCACATCAGGTCGCATAAGATTCGCTAGGCTTCCTATTGTTAAAGGTTTCAATAAACATGACATTATATGAGCCTTCATAAATCAAATCGTCCAGAAACAGGTAACGCTTATGAAAACCTGGATAGAATTACCTTTGATGACCAATGTGTAAATAAATATGGTCTGATGTTACTCGATCTGAAAAAAAACAATACTTAATTAGCTCAAAACTATATTCGCCCTACATCAGCCAAACCCACGCTCACCTTCACAGAGACGCCGACAGGCAAGCAGACAGACAGAGATACATACAAAGAAAAGGACACACGCAGAAGTTACAGGAGGGAAATTGGCTGAATACCACCACAACATCGGGAGGTCAGACAGGGTGGATAGGTGGAGCCACGTATACTGCCTACTGTAAGAGTACATCAGACGAAGCATATTCTTCATTTCTTCCGATTCCATTATTAGGTTATGCGAAACATTTGGACGGTTGAAACAGGCTATCAGCCACACAAAGCAAAATATGCAAATATATATACATATTCATGTATAATTGTATATATAGGCAGTACATATATATATATATATAAGATATATATGGGCCTGTATATAAAGTAAGAGAGACATAAGTCGTTATGAGCAGCGCAATGTAACTAGAGCATGATAATTAAAGCCCTGCTGTCTGAGGTCGACGCAGAGACTGAGGTAGCCAGACAGAGGGAGAGAGAGAGAGAGAGAGAGAGAGAGAGAGAGAGAGAGAGAGAGAGAGAGAGAGAGTAACAGACAGAGATATAGAGAGAAAGAGACATACAGAGGCAGAGGAGAAACAATTTTCATCCGTTCTCGTTCGTACCAGATTAGTTGCGGACGTCGCTCGTATACACAGGCATACGAAGGAGCGATCAACCAGTAGGACTATAGACAGATCCACGTAGAAGGTCTACGTGGAAGGGTCAACGATAGAAGCACGAGCATACACAACGACCTACAGACTGCTATAGACTACATTGCGGTTACTCGGTGTCTTCATAACATTACAAAATGCATTAACAGCGCATCGTAGAGAACTTCAGGTCCAAGAGAACAGATGACCGATGTAGGCCCTATATCAATCACTCATATCTTTTCTTCTTTAGCCGTGTCTGGACTGGGAGCGCTGCTCCTTATATTTTGTGTGAGGGAGCTATATAAATGCCCAGCATAGATGGATGAATGAATGAAAGAATGATATATAGTATATACTCAATGGAGCAGGGCGTTTCTTAGGTTGAACTGTTCCGTATATTAGGCCAAAATAGGCCTAATTGCATGAATTAACCAGACGAATTAGGAACTTCAAATAGTACATTACATTCTGTAAGATTTGACTCGTCGTCTAATAACGTGTTTCAATGCACATAATAAGATCATATCCTGTATAGATTTACATAACTGTTGGCCTATATATAAGGCATTGCCTGTGGATAATCCCATTCGTCCAATCAAGCATCCATAAATAGCCTACAAGAGGTTGTCATATGTATCATAATTATATTATGTCTATGACCTGCTAGCCTACGCGCATGCGCTGTCTGTTGATCATGTAACCATTATCCGGAAGTAAAGCATTAGCATTGAGCTTCGCCCCAATAAGAAGTGTCGCTGAATTTATATTCTTGCAATGGTCTGATCGCCTCATCTTAATGTTGTTACTGTCATTCTACTCTCGGTCGATTTAGTCATTTTATTTGAGTTCGCTAGAGGACACTAGCGAAAGAGGAATCTTGAAACGCCCATTTGATTAAATATAAATGTATTATGTAGGCATATATAATGACATTATAACAAATAGGGGCGTATAATATATATATATATATATATATATATATATATATATATCTACAGGCCCTAGATGAAAAATCAGTTGATGTGAGCCACCTTCTACATATACGTTTGGCACAATTGAACTACACCATACCATGTAGGCCTACCCTTTTGCTCATTTCGACTTAGTTTTGCATTTTTTCTTTATAAATGCTCGCTAAGCGCGCGCTCACTCAAACGCACGCATGTACACAGCCACACGTGTACGCACGAGGACACTAACGCACGAAGTTATAGACACATAATATATACACCATGCATGGCCAGATCCTGCCACTCTTCTAAAAAAGTACACTTCTAGGAAGGACGCTGAAAGACGTCCTCTGCGGAATGACATTTTTAGATTCAGTAGAAGTTTGAATGAAGAACGAGAACAAGAGCAAGAGACCCACGTACTAATGGCTACACAGGAAGACAAAGAGGAAGACACAGAGGTAGACACAGAGGAAGACATAGAGGAAGACACAGAGACTGACAAGTTACCAACCAAGCAGAGATGCAAAGAGAGATTGCAGGATTAAGAGAGGGGAAGAGAGAGACATAGAGAGACAGACAGACAGACAGAGACAGAGTGTGTGTGTGTGTGCGAGAGAGAAAGAGACAGAGACAGAGAGACAGAGACAGAGAGACCGAGAGAGAGAGAGAGAGAGAGAGAGAGAGAAGACGTAAATTGAAGATCAGAGGGAGAGAATAAAATAATTCATAAATACAGATTAAGTGGACGTATGGATGGATGGATGGATGGATGGATGGATGGATGGATGGATGGATGGATGGATGGATGGATGGATGGATGGATGGATGGATGGATGGAGGGAGGGAGGGAGGGAGGGAGGGAGGGAGGGAGGGAGGGAGGGAGG